>PQWD01012878.1:0-41050 GCA_019425675.1 Leucinodes orbonalis | reverse complement strand
AATTGTCGCCGTTTTGTTTTGTAGTTGCTTTCTCAGATTCGCCGTTAGTCTGCATGGATTTTGCTAGATATTGTTGAGTTGGTATAATTTTAACCGGATTGTCTTTTGTCTGTTTATGCAAACCTAACAGGACGTATACCTTGAGGTAAAAATACTATAATTGACTTCTCTTGATTGCATTAATCTCTCTTTTCTTTTGAATTTAATTCACTTTATGTCTTTTGATTTGTTAAATTAATTCTTACATTTGATTCAAATGTTTCTAGATGTTATTAAACACTACTACTACATCTAATGATTGTCTTCCTTGTAAAATGTTTACCATAATTTTTCGATCATTCTTATTCACAGAAGTCCCCAGAAATTACCACCACAAAATATATATATAGAGACAATTTTGATGTCTTAATAATAATATCAAATTGTTTCCAGATGACTTGGGTCGCGCAGTCGAAGAACTAGTGTCTGTTATGACAGACGAACAGCAAAACCAGACTACCAACGCTCCACCACAGTACACCAACGGCAAACCAGCCAACAAGGAGTGATCCAACGACACATCGAGACCCTTATGGTGCTGCAAACCGCGGAAAAACATTGCAAAAACCCGCTTTCTTTTGTAAAATTATTCTAACTTGCAACACTGTCGGAGACCAAAGAGTTTTCTAAACTTGCCTTCTTTTATTATGGTTTGGAACTGTTACTAATTTTCGACTCATCACTAACAAATGCACATGCTGTATGTCTGTACCACCTTATTATACAAGAGCTTTAACATTCCACATAATCATTTCTAACACAAAGGCTTCCCAAAGGTGTTGGTTTACAAAGTCCGAAGCCTTATTGGAGTCAGCTAGATAGAGCTATCCGTGTCATATGGTTTTAGTTCATGATAGCTATCAAAATTATGACGATAATCGTATGCAACGCTTATTGTATAAATAAGGACGCAACATAGTTGCAGTACGTATCGTGATGGAGTCGTTACTATTTTTATTTGTTATTTCTTGAAATTTCATCTTCTTTATTTGTTGAATGGTTAACCGACAGTGTTGCCAAATCTAAGATATCCAACGAAAAAGACAGCTAACAAGCATTTATTATTAAAAAAACTGTACCAAATTTATGGATACTAACATTTATAATTGTTTAAATACATATCTATTAGTACAATCTCCATTATACTATCATATCACTTCTTGTAAATTTCCATATCGTTTTATGCTGTGTATTATACTGGCACGTGTATAAAATATCACGAAAAGGGGTTAATTGATTTTGGATTATTGACTACAAAGTCAAATTTTAAGCCAGCTTGTAACAGCTGGGAGCTTTAATAGAATCACAAGGTTAGCTTTAAAACCCTGTTTTGAGACGTTTTTTATAATGCAATTGACTATGCAACATTATACCACGAATCCAAACGATGGGCCTACGTTTTAGTGGAAAATGTACTGTTAATCATAGATAGTTTCCATTGTATGCCGTTTGGCGATAGACATGTGTCTAACCCATGTGGGTTCGTTGCAGTTTTCAGTAGATTGTAGATGTAGCCAAAACGATATCAGGCATGTTATTTAATATGCATGATTGTGTATTCACATATTATCGAGTTATCAAAAATGTATCGTTAGAAAGAATATATAACTAATCGAGCTGCTTCTATGCAAAATAGCGACTATACTTTCCTTCCGTTAAGTGTTTTGGACTGTCTGAATTAGTATTCTTCGTAGATTAAACATATATCCAAACTTTTTCACTATGACAACGGCATCTATGCGACACGTTTATACTTAGGGTAATTTTGAGTGCGACCGATTTTATGTCGCATTCAATTTTCGAAGATTTGTGACGTGTCCCTGTAAGGAGCTGCCTACCTTTTTTAGATAAGAATATATTGGAGAGATGACTTTTATACGATTGTTAAGTACTCTGTTGACGCTAACTTTAACATTAAGTACTTCCGATTTAACCATATCAAGGTTTTTTATATTTTATTATTTCGTCGTAGAGGTGTTCTGGAATTTTAATACTGTTGTATTATTCCTTTTAAACTGGCAACACTTAAAATTTCTAGCATCTCACGACGTTTACTTAATATTTTATCATTAATTTGGCTAATATAGTATTTAAGAAAAAAAGCACAATCTATGTTATTTTAACGATGAAAAGTAATTAAATTTACACTAATATATTGTTAATAATTTTATTGTATTTGTTTATTATCTAGGGTGAGTAGTTCTGTTTACGTAATCTATAATTTTAATATTGGCAACTTTATAAAATATAATACTTCCGCATTTATTTGTATATTTTTACTGTGTTTATGATGTTTTAGAAGTTAATGAAATCCAAATAAACATTCAAGCATAGTATCAACTTGTTTTATTTTAGCCTGTTTCATCTTTATGATTATTTCAGAATCACTAAGTGACATCATCATAAGCTCATTAAACGTCCCCACCGAGGGGCACGAGCCTACCCGTATAGGGTGATTAGGCCTTAGTCGTCCACGCGGGCCCAGTGCGGATTGGACGACTTCACACACAACCTTCGAATCTCTTCGCAGGCGTGCATGAAGGTTTCCTCACGATGTTTTCCTTCACCGTAAGAGCGTCGGATAACGTACATATATTTTTCGAAAATTCGAAAATACATTGGTACGTGTCGGGATTTGAACCTCAGCCCTTCCGGTAGGAAGGCGACAGTCCCACACCACTGAGCCACCGACGCTCTTAGAAGTGACAAATAAACTTAATAAAAGACAGCTTTGGTTTTTCCATATGTATTTCATAACATATACATATTATCATAACATATACATATTATCATAACAATTCTGGCATCTACAATTGAGTAAAGGCACATAATAATTTCACAATACTGCATAAGCATTGCTTTCAGTCATCTTCACTACCGACAAAACATTACCCTAAGGAACTAAACATATATTTAATTTTATATCAAATATCAAGTTATAACAATGAATTGGTAAATGCAAAGTAAAATAATGATTGGCCTACTAAACATAATGATTTTAATTCATTAATGATGATCAAATAATGAATGAAGTAATGGGTGTTTCTATTCTATTTATGTATATTTATTAGTTGTTTAGTATCCATATTACAGGTTAATCATCATCATTCAGCTCATTAGACGTCCCCACCGAGGGGCACCAGCCTACCCGTATAGGTTGATTAGGCCTTAGTCGTCCAGGCGAGCCCAGTGCAGATTGGACGACTTCACACACAACCTTCGAATCTCTTCGCAGGCGTGCATGAAGGTTTCCTCACGATGTTTTCCTTCACCGTAAGAGCGTCGGATAACGTACATATATTTTTCGAAATTCGAAAATACATTGGTACGTGTCGGGATTTGAACCTCAGCCCTCCCGGTAGGAAGCGACAGTCCACACTGAGCCACAACGCTCTATCTATCTATTACAGGTTAATGTCAGTAGATATTTATAATTTTTTTATTTTTGTTGTTATATTTTTTAGAATTGCACAAGAATATTAGGGTCACCTAATATTAAGTTAGACTGTCAGTTAGTATGATTTAAGTTGCTTCTACCAATTGTGTAGTTTTTTAGGTATACTTTTACTCTTTGTCATACAATAAATAAAGACCAGAAGTTGCAGAATTGAGTAGCTAGTCCGTTAATGATAGACTCAGATAGACTTGCATAATACTATGCACAGTGGCGTGCACCGAGATTATGAGTAGGGTAGGCACTTTGCAAAGTGAGTGGCACTAATTGCAAAACAATGAAGAATTTTCATTTTTGACGCATGAGTGCTGTTGATGACAGCAGATTGCCTATAGTTTCAAATCTGTAGAGGAAAATGGGGGAATAAGTGGGAATCATTAATTATGTTGGCGATTTTCGGGGTTGTCTTAATGCACAGGGTATGTACTGCTTACTTGCATGTATGGAGTGCACGCCACTGATTATGCAGAGCATAAATAAAATTGACTTTGATATTATACCACCAGTGTGGCCATATAACGTGGAATAATGAATCCGTCCTGACTACAACTTTGTCGATACAGATATCCTTCTCTGATACCAAATATCTACATTATTATAGTTAACATAATAATTCATTGACTGGCACAATGAATAATTTACTGTGTCTGTCAGTATATCTGACTGGTTTGGTTAAAGGGTTTAATTATAAATAAATATCCACTGACATTCACACAGCGCCATCTAGCCCCAAGGTAAGCGTGAAGCCTGTATCATGGGTACTAAACATGGATAAAATATTATTAATTTTTTTTTGTAAATACATACATATTATAACATAGTAACACCCAGGCTAATACAAACAGACATGTTCATGCAGACAAATGTTTGTGCTGCCCGGGGATTGAACCCGGAACCCTTGGTGTAATAACCGACGTTTCCACCATAACATCAAATGGTCTATTGATAAAACTATAAAATTAGTTGCTATACATTTAAATCATACTTGGACCGTCGAATTCGCTTTGGCATCCAGTCCATTAACAGGTGTGATATCTGACCTAGGCCTCCGGAACAACAGCACGTGAGGTTCCGGATTGTGCACCATAAAATGAAGCCACCTTGGACTCTGCTGTACTCCGAGGTTTCTCCACTCTGTTTCCGTCATCAGGTGTGATTTAGGCACCAGACGAGCAATATCTGGTGGTAGGATAACATGCCTGTAATTTTAAATTATTTACGTTAAGAGAATTGCCTTTTTATAATATTCCGGTTGTTATTCTAGAGGACTCTGAATAATGCACTATTATAAGACTGGTTAGCAGGGCACAATTTTGGTTTAAAACAAAATAGTTATCAGAGAGTTTATGTATATTAGTACTAAAAATTAAAAAGATGCTCTCTTTTATTCCCAATAGACGTAGGGAGGCCTGGTGCCTCAGATACAAGCAGGGAACTGCCTAGTTTGGGTTCCAGTCTCTCCACATTACAAACAGTGGGTCCAATCAATATGATTAATATTACATCTTTTTTTTTGTATTATGTGGTGAGAGAAATAAATATTTGTTTTATTCAATCAATCAATCGTTTATTGCTTTTCCACAATGTTTAGGTGACAATTTGTTATATAGGTACATTATGGACCCTGTTGGGCACAGCAACTGAGGACAGAGGAGGGCATTTAACACTCTTATGTGTTTAATACTATATTCTTACTATGTATTTAATACTATACTACTAGTTTTATCAATTTAATTTTAGTGTCAATGTCAGTTTTATTTAATTTTGGTGTATCTTTATATAAATTATTTTGTTTTAAATATATGAACATCGTTAGCACTGCACCCTTATAAATTCACTGCTGCCCCAAAAGCCTCCCCTAATGTCTTCCACATGGACCTGTCCATCACAATTCCCTTTATCAGCTATCCGTCAACACCAGTTCATTTGTACATGGTTTATGGCTGCATATATAGTTGTAGACTATGCATAGAAATAATTAGCATGAGATAGAAATAGATTAATGAGCTGCACCAATAATACAAGAATATTTTATGATAGACAGAGACTTAAAAAAACATATATAATCAAAGTTTGCCAAATTCCATGTCTGATATTCATATAGAATCTATTTTAAAATAAATAAATATTCACTGACATTCACACAGCACAATCTAGCCCCAAAATAAGCATGAGCCAGTAATTTGGAAACTAAACAACAGATAAAAATTTATCATCATCATCATCAGCTCATTATACGTCCCCACCGAGGGGCACGAGCCTACCCGTATAGGGTGATTAGGCCTTAGTCGTCCACGCGGGCCCAGTTCGGATTGGACGACTTCACACACAACCTTCGAATCTCTTCGCAGGCGTGCATGAAGGTTTCCTCACGATGTTTTCCTTCACCATAAGAGCGTCGGATAACGTACATATATTTTCGAAAATTCGAAAATACATTGGTACGTGTCGGGATTTGAACCTCAGCCCTCCCGGTAGGAAGGCGACAGTCCACACCACTGAGCCACCAACGCTCTATGTATATGTATATATATTTAAAAATTTATATAAATTTTTAAATATATATACATTTACATACATAGAAAACACCCAGACCAATATAAACAGACAATTTCATGCACACAAATGTTTGTACTGCCCTGGGTTCGTACCCGGAACCCTTGGTGTACACCAAATGGTTTGTTGACTTTGAATAAATCATGAATATACATCCCACGAGTCTCCCTTCACGGGTAGGTTCCTCGCTGGGGACGTTTATGAGCTGATGATGCTACATCCCAGGTACGGTTCAAAATATTTAAATCTTACCTGTATTCATATACGTCATCAGTGTATCTTTCCGAGTACTGTATTTGGTCGACCGGCATTTCAACACCTAATTTTCTATAGTTGCAAAACCTTTTTGCTAGCAACTTTTCAATTAGTGCGTAAAATAGAATTCTTTACCACCAAATTACAAAAATATGTGTTATTAAATTTTCGTTGGGAGCGAAAATGAATTTTACGATTTGTATTGTCAAAATTCAAATGTCAAAATGACAACGTCAGCTGTCAAATCTTTTTTTTATTCGTTTAATTTGGAACAGGCTAAGATATCATCATCATCATCATCAGCCTACTCCAGTCCACTGCTGAACTCTACCTACCGTTCATCACTCCATCGTGTTGGAGGCTAAGATATATTTTTATTTTATCAATGGTGAAATGAGTGATAATTACGATGATATGATGCGTATATATGAATTCCCTCCCTTTCCCAGTTTGAGTTAAGATATGGGACTTTACTGAAATTTTACGTGGACTTCTTGAGATAACTCAACAACGGTCACATTGTTGTACGTTTGTAATCCACCGTTTATTAACATCATAGACGTATTTCATCATCCTAGATAAACATCATACACGAATTTTATAAAATGAAACAAAACTGATGACAAGTTTACTTTCCCGCCAAAAAGGCCCTGTCAAGAGTACAATTTTATTCTTTGACGTTTAATAATTATAAGTCCATAAAGAAAATTAAGTTTTGAATAGTTTTAAGAGTTTAAATTGACATTAATTAAATAAAGTGATTACCATAATCATATATAACATTTATTACAATTAACAATACAATATAAAAATTTACATAAAATGTATTACCAATAACGACAAGCTATCAGTGACCTCCCTATTAAATTATCGTTGTAATCAATTACCTGTTAAGGAGCCGTTTACAAAAAAAACACGAAAATGTTAGATTTCAACGCTCAAATTCGGTACCAAACACAACACGCATTAAATGACGAATAAGTACTTGGAAAGAATAGATTATTTCGTCGTCTCTAACGTTACAAGAACAGAATTTTGATATTTTGCTCAGTTATTTATTAATCATCATTTTCTGAACCTATGTTTCGGTAAATTTGCGTGCAGACCTGTTTTCGGACCTCAAATTTGACAATTCGGCTAATTTTCAAGCATGTAAATATTTTTCTTTATTTATAGAATACCCTGAACTTCAGGACTACAAGAGCAGATTTTTGATTTTTGCCTTATATCTAAAGAAAAAAAAGATAAACTTTATTCAATTTTCGTTCAAATTGCCTGTGAAACATGTAATTTTCTACCAATAATTTACCTTAATTAGTCATGAAATTTGTACCAAAATAATCAGCAAAATATGCTGACAATTTTTCCATATTAATTATTTTTTGTGACTAGTAAAATATTTTATAAAATACCATTTAAAACAAGTATATATTTCGGGGCGCCGGCTGTAAGCATTTAGTTTAGTACCGCGCTGGCGGACGTCGGCGTCGGTTTATGTCAAATTTTTCCCGGAGCTGTCAAAGCCGATATTGTGCGATTCATTGACGTCTAAGTACATGGATAGGCCACGGGTTGTAACCTACTTTAGTGACTTACGTTTTAATTATATCGATTTTTTACTACATGCATATGAATATTATGGTACACATACACCAAAATATCCGTCTGTTTGATCCGGGAAATCTCGTAAACGACTGGACCATTTTTTAACAGGTAGTAAAACTAAAATAAATAAAGCTCACGCCTTGGTCCCAGAGGCATAAGCATAGATGATGGAACGCCACTTTATAATAAAATATCACATATCATAAAACAATTAAAAAATTACTTAAAAATTTTGCTTCTTGTTTTGAATACTACGAGTATCAAGATGATAAGAACAGATTTTCGATTTATGCCTTTTATCTAAAGAAAAAAGATTAACTTTGTTCAATTTTCTACCGAACTTAACTGAAATTAGTCATTAAATTTTTATCAAATGAACCTGCAATACTTCGACGGCTCAATGGTGTGGACTGTTGCCTTCCGATCTGGAGGTCGCAGGTTCAAATCTCGCGACGTGCCTATGTGTTTTGATGCTCTTTCGGTAAAAGAAAATAATAATAGGAAACCTGCACACGCCTGCGAAGAGATTCAAATGTTGTGTGTGAAGTCGGCCAACCCGCACTGGTCCCGCGTGGACGACTAAAGCCTCCTACCCTTTACGGAGAGGCTCGTGTCTCTCGGTGGGGACGTTTAATAAGCTGATGAAACATGCTTGTAATGTTTCAAGTTTTGTCATTACCAAAATATTTAATAAATGAATCAATTAATAGGGAAGGAAATAACAATTTTAAACACCAATAATGGCGGCAAACCATAGACGAACATTTCCAATTTGCATTGATACTCCTCATGGCTTGCACAATTTGTAGTTGTAGTTGAGCTGTCAACGTGAGAAAACAAAGTGTTTTTTTAAACTCGAAATTATTCCAATTATTTTTATGAAAATACTAAAACAAAGCTCAATTATGTCCCATTTTATCCTTATGCTCAACATCGCTACCCGCATGTCGTAGGTAAATTGTAAACTTCTTTAATTATGCGTTCATAAACTATCTACATATCTAACCACGGAGCTGACATTTAAATAAACATCATATTATTTATTATAACAGTACATTATTTTCTCCCAGCATATTTCCACTTGAATTAAATAAAATAGGATCATTATTAGTTAGTCGCTCTATATACGGAACGCCATGGTGTGAGCGAGAAGAAGATATGTTTGAAAAGATCGCTCGCGTAACTTGGCTGTCATTTAGTGTCAAAATACCTAAAATCGTGCTGCGCTGAAATGTGAACGGCCTCTTAACGAAATCTCCAAAATGGCTCACATCAGTATGTACTAAGTCAATCCGTTTTCTATTTCTCATATAACAAGCTTGCTCAGTTTTGGGCTACATAGCGCTGTGTGAATGTTTGTGGATACCTATTTATTAATATTACCTATGTAATTCCCAAAATAAATTTCCAAAATATTGGAAAAAAATTGTTCTATCGATGATGGAAAAATATTAAGGTATTTCAGCTTTTTTAATACGTTTCAGCTTTTTTATTACGTAATCCAATATCATTTCATTAACTGTATCGGACAATGGGTTATTATTAACTAGCAACGCGCCCCTGCTTCGCACGGGTGCAATGGTGATATTTGTAATAAATCTATGTTTGTAATAGGCAAGCTCCCGCCCTCCCCGGTCGGCCGGTACCGCCGCAACCGCAACGTAGCGCAATTTTAAATCTATACTAATATTATAAAGCTGAAGAGTTTGTTTGTTTGTTTGAACGCGCTAATCTCAGGACTACTGGTCCAATTTAAAAAATCTTTCAGTGTTAGAAGCTCATTTATCGAAGGCTATTTATCACAAGTATTTCATTTGAACAAAATTGCCTTTTACATCATTCAATTTAAATGAACATCTTATGAGATATCGCAGTTTTAACTCACCTATATAAACGAAGTAGCGGGTGAAAGAGAGCGTTAGGCCAAAGTAACTATTCCACGCGGACGAAGTCGCACGCTAAAGCTAGTCTGTAATATCTTCGAAAATATTCATTTAAGTAAAATGCTGTAAAAGGCCATATAGATCTATATTAAATCAACAATTTATTGAAGTATTTAATTGGATTGGAGAGCGTCGGTGGCTCAGTGGTGCGGACTGTCGCCTTCCTACCGGGAGGGTTGAGGTTCAAATCCCGACACGTACCAATGTATTTTCGAAGGAAAACATTGTGAGGAAACCTTCATGCACGCCTGCGAAGAGATTCGAAGGTTGTGTGTGAAGTCGTCCAATCCGCACTGGGCCCGCGTGGACGACTAAGGCCTAATCACCCTATACGAGTAGGATCGTGCCCCTCGGTGGCTACGTTTAATGAGCTGATGATGATGATGATGATGATTTAAAAAAGACAATAATGTTATTGCAGGATATCTTGAGATAAACATATAATATCGCGTTTGGTTTTCTGTACACCATTACAATGTATAAAATACTCAGTTCATTAATTTGACAAATCTTGTAGAGTTAAGCCTGCGTTTGGAATGTAGAAGCAGAAAAACTGAAATTATTTACATCACTTTAGAAACCTCAAAAATAACAAAAGTTCTCCACTATTTAATTAGTGCTATTATACACATTAACCTTCCTCTTGAATCACTCTATAAAAAACCGCTGCGTAGTTTAAAAGATTTAAGCCCACATAGGAACAGAAAAAGTGGCTTTGTTTTATACTGTCTTTATTTTCGCGTTCGTTGGGTTGGTGTTTTTGGATTATGTCATTGTTAATGTCAAAACGTACAGACGTACTATGCAAACAGCGACATCTATTGAGAATTAAAGATACCAAAGTGTTCAAGATTATAGAAAGAAAGAAAACTTTTATTTGGAACACAAATCTTAAACATAATACAAACATATAGAGAAAGATATACATATAGAGATATAGAAAGAAGTTTATAGTATAGTATAGTATAGTAGGTACCTAATGTTTCTGCATTTCTAAAGATGTCGCTTAATGCAAAATATTACATCCGTAACAAGGAATGTGATCCATAAGTCATCATCATCAGCTCATTAAACGTCCCCACCGAGGGGCACGAGCCTATCCGTATAGGGTGATTAGGCCTTAGTCGTCCACGCGGGCCCAGTGCGGATTGGACGACTTCACACACAACCTTCGAATCTCTTCGCAGGCGTGCATGAAGGTTTCCTCACGATGTTTTCCTTCACCGTAAGAGCGTTGGATAACGTACATATATTTTTCGAAAATTCGAAAATATATTGGTACGTGTCGGGATTTGAACCTCAGCCCTCCCGGTAGGAAGGCGACAGTCCACACTACACTATGACAATGACACTCACGGGCAATTTTTTTTGGCCGTTGAGTACTAATTTTTGTGTATATGAACATGTTTGTTTTTAGCCTGAGTGTTGCTATTGCATAATATTTTTTATTTAAGGTATGTATTAAATATTAAACATTAGTTTGGGGCAATATGGCGCTGTGTGAATGTCAGTGGATACTTATTTATTTATTTAAAAAGGAGGTTACGTCAAGTCGTTACTTAAAGTTACGCAAATGGGAAGCCGGTTGTTATGTTAACAGACAGACAGGAGAATTATTCAATCACGGGACCCTCTCGGTGCAATTCAATCTAAATCCCACACAAACAACGCTCACCCTCGTTTCCACATGTCAGCGGAATTCCCAAATGTGTTTGTTTATCACTTTGGAAACCTAAAAATGCACGAACTGTACAAATAAAACTTCCCCTGGAATAACTACTTAAGTCTTAAAAAACAGCATCAAACATGGTTACGTAGTTTTTAAAAATTATACATACAAAGTAACAGACAGCAGATAAATGTCTTCGTGATGTACTTTAAAGTGATAAAGTATTACTTTAGTTAAAATCGCTAATTTTAAAATTAAGGAAGGATAAAAAAAATGTTTCAAGAATTCAGTACAAGTATGTCATCATAAACCCAAATTGGTTTATTTGTAACACTTAGCTTATTTTTAGTTTTTGCAAAGACGTTGGTTTGCAGTGGAATCAAAATAAAAATTAGAGCTATGCAAAGGTGCTCAATAATATGATATTATAGTTTAGAAACAGATGGTTGCAGAGTAGCTAACTAGTCACTCTTCAAACGATCGCAGTACACGGCTGAACATAACTCTCCAACAGCACCGTACCAAATAACCCGGTCTCTGCTGTTCTCATATAGCCAGCAGTTTTCTCCACCAGTGACCTTTCGCAAGTCATGAATCCATCAGGCCTACGGTCGTCCTACGCTACGCTTCAGAACTCGTCTGCTCCAACAGCCATCGGTTCTGCGACATACGTGACCAGCCCACTGCCATTTCAACTTGCTGATCCGGCGGGCTATGTCGGTAACATTAGGTCTAAAGAGTACCTACCTCGTTACTTAATGTACATTAGTATAAATGTAATACTACTAGTACATCTTTCGCACCATCATTTATGCCTACCCCACAAACAAATAAAGCTTGAGCTTTGAGCTTTTATTATTTATTATTTTTGTACATCTGGAAAGTCCCAAATCTGAACCACACCATGGTCACATTATAACCGAGTTGGCCGCTATGTGAGGTAGACAAATCAGTCGCACAGCAGTTGCCGCAGCATCCGATCTCATAATGACGGAGCTTACTCTCGAGTTCCTGCAGGAGCTACTAAAGGACGATTATCCCGATGTCACCATTACTACATTTGAGGTTTGGATACTTGAAGACATAATGTATTTATTATTAGCCTTTTAATATTTCACTTTGTTAGTGCTGTAAGTAGAAAAGTAATTTTGTAGGAAAAAAGAACAAAGAGCAAATTTGAACTTGCCTAAATAATTAACCGATCTATGTGATGTATAAATCAAGGAAATAATTTAATGTTTTTGTCTTTAAAATACTAGAAGATACAGTCATCCAACTTGTATAAAATTCTTTTACAAATAAACTGAATAAATATCCACTGACCCTCACAGCGGCATCTAGGCCAAAACTTATATACTTTTTTGTAAATAAACAACTGATGACCAACAAATCACAAATGTCATAATTTTGAGGGAAAATTAAATAAAATCTATTTTTAAATGGAATCCCAGCTAAACATGATGTGAACTCTTTCCCAATGATTTAAGTAAAAAATCCGTTAAATAAATAAACAAACAAGTTAAATAAAAAAATACGATAGGATTAGGCAAACCTACTGAAATTGTTTATTTATATTGCATGAGATAACTTTAGGATATGACAAAATCTCATAACTTTACAGGGTGCCCCAGGGTCTAAACGAGGTGATAACTACACATCGATTCTTTACCGCATCACTTTGAGAGGAACTAGACGACAGACAGAAGCAGACTCTGAGGAAACCGATGTGCCTTGGGAAGGTTCTATCATCTACAAATGTCTTCCGGAAAACGCTCTCTTACGAGACGCCTATAAAAGCGACGAGCTGTTTTGCAACGAAGTGGCCTTTTACAACAAAATCTGGCCGGCTCTATCTAGTTTTCAAAATCAATGGACTAATATCAAGAACCCATTCAAAGCTATACCAAAATGCCATCTCGCTCAAAGCGATGCTGTGATTCTGAAGGATATGAAACAGCTAGGATTTGTGATGCCAGATAGAAGACAAGGGTTAAGCATAGAACAGTGTTACATCGTGCTGCAAAATTTGTCGCAATTCCACGCTTTGTCACTGGCCATGAAATGTCACAATCCTGAAGATTTTTATGAGCTCGTTAACGGTAAAGATGGAATAACAGAAGGTAAGCCAGTCTGAAATCAGTTAGCTGAATTAAAATAAATTGAAAGGGGATCAGGGTCTAAGTCAACTTGTTGTACAGTTACTATTAAGTAGTATTTTACTAAGAAACAATTTTTTTTTCCGTTGATGGATGGAAAAATAAAAATCTTCAAATAAAACTTTTTCTCATTTTGTTTCTAGTTTTTTCTTGTCCGGAAACAAAGAATATTACAAAAGTTACTACAGAGAAGCCGCAGGGAATGCCATCGAAATGGTTGACGAGGAGTTACAGGATGCAGAAGATAAAGAGAAATATCTCACCAAGTTCCAAGACTTTTGTAAGGAGGATACCTTTTTCAAAGTCATGGATCTGGTGACTCCAAAGAACCGCTGGCAGTTATCTGCCACGGTGACTGTTGGACCAACAACTTCTTATTCCGATATGTGAATGGAGACATAGCTGAGGTGTTTATTTTGTTATTTTTTTCGATTTTTCCACTGATCTGGTCTATCGGACTAGCATCGTCCACTTCTGGATATAGGCCTTCTAGGGGCTTTAGGAAGTGCAACACCGTACCGGGTCTTAGGCAACCTGCATCGAGCCTCTACTTCAAGTCCTCCAGATCATATCCAGACCATCGCATGGCTGGGTTGGACGTCCACGCGGGCCCAGTGTGAATTACCCGACTTCACGCACAACCCTTGAATCTCTTCGCAGGCGTGCGCAGGTTTCCTTACGATGTTTTCCTTTACCGTAAGAGCGTCGGATAACGCACATATAATTTCGAAAACACATTGGTACGTGGCGGGATTTGAACCTGTGCCCTCCGGATTGGAAAGCAACAGTCCGCACCATTGAGCCACTGAAGCTCTAGGTAAATCTATTATCAAAATATTTATTTGTATCAGTCACACATACACATAAACACAGTATTCAAAAAAATAAAATTAGAAGGAAAAACAAACGCACTATTATAAGCACGACTCCGTTGTTTTTTCGTCAGGGAAAGTGTTACATTTTCACATGACATTAAATCCAGATCTTTATTATCTTATTCACTATTGTAATGTTATAAATCATTCCAGATGTGCATCGTCGACTTCCAACTGGTCCGTTACGCGTCCCCTGCGTTGGACCTGGCTTCCATAATGTATCTCTGCCTGGATAGAGCTCAAAGGGAGCAACACCTAACCTCACTCTTGGAGTATTATGTTGATGAGATGCATCGACGGCTCGTGGAAATGAGTGAAGAGGATTCAATATTTAATACTACATTAAATGGTGTTTTATATGAACTGTAAGCTATTAATAAATAAATATCCACTGACACTCACACAGCGCTCTCTAGCCCCATATTAAGCGAGGAGCTTGTAGTTAGGGTACTAAACAACTGATAAACATACTTATATATTTTTTTTGTAAATACATACATATTATACATAGAAACACCCAGACCAAGGCCGGCAACGCATTTCAGTGCCCTCTGGTATTGCAAATGTACATGGGCGGCGGTGACATTTACCATCAGATGAGCCGTTTGCTCGTTTGCCTGTTATAGTATAAAAAAAACCATTACAAACAGACATGTTCATACACACAAATGTTTGTAACGCCCGGGGATCGAACCCGGAACCCTTAGTATAGGCCATAGATAACTAATACAACTGATGTCTGTGGTAGTAGCCGACGCAGCGACGCGTCGGCTACGTCTCGACCATTACACCAAATGGGCCGTCAAACTGTGTTTTATTACATTTATTTTTTAATACATCAAGCGATTATCGCAGCACCATCAAAACCCAACTTTTTTTATATAACGTTCCCACCAAGGAGAATGAGCTTACTCGTGTAGGCTGTATCTAGCTTTCGAATAGACATTGATGTGCGGCGAGATTTGAACCTGCGCCCTCCAGATCGGAAGCATTGATGTTGAATAATATAGATAAATGAAAGGCATCACTATAAATCACCAATGCTTCATGTTTTTAAATAATATTGGATAAACATAGGTACTTTGTTTTGTAAATACAAATACGTAGGGTACTCGTACATAGTGAAATTACTGGGTATAAGCGACCTAACGTCTGTTGTCTCGGGTGACGGGCACGGTGCGGCATTGCTGGAGAATAATAGCTCTTTATCATTTGTTGGCTCCGAGTTTGTTGGTATCCTTCAATGACGCTCTAAAAGATCAAATGAGCATCCTGATCGTCATGTTCACTTTGTAACATAAAAATAGGTACCATACAAAGAAATCACGCGGAACCCTTTGGTTTTAAAAATTGTTTAGTATGATTTCAGGAGCGTCGGTGGCTCAATGGTGTAGACTGTCGCCTTCCTACGGGAGGGCTGAGGTTCAAATCCCGACACGTACCAATGTTATTTTCCGAATTTCGAAAATATGTACGTTATCCGACGCTCTTACGGTGAAGGAAAACATCGTGAGGAACCTTCATGCACGCCTGCGAAAGATTCGAAGGTTGTGTGTAAGTCGCCAATCCGCACTGGTCCGCGTGGACGACTAAGGCCTAATCACCCTATACGGTAGCTCGTGCCTCGGTGGGGACGTTTAATGAGCTGAGATGATGATGATATGATTTCATCAGTTTAAACTGCTCTTGTCCAGAATGCAAGGGAACTCAGACGTTGCAGCCGATTCGGTCTAGGTCTTGCGTTGATATGTATCCCATAATGAGTGTGACAGTAACGAGGCTCCAAATCTTTACCAAACTAAGGTAAGGATGTTCATGAATTTACCGATTCTAACCAGAATGCTAATTGTGTTGTAATGTTAATGTGAATTAGACCCAGAAGAGTTATTTTTAATCAAAGTTTTCTCCTAATATAAATAACAAACTGGTGTTAAAATTCTACAAATCAGCTTATACGAAGTATTCGACTTTTAAGTACGAGACAATATAGGTATATTTTTTGGTTTCTTGTTCTGTCTTGGTTAAAAATCTTTGATAATTTTATTAATGTTCTCAGATAAATATTATTCCGTTCTTTACTTGGAGATGCCTTCACGAAACCAAAAGGAACACGTATTTTTTTATTTTAAATTTTTTATAGTTTAACAACCAATTATTTTAATAAATAATTATGTAATTATTTGCTTCAAATGTGAATTCTCATTCAAAAACTTGTTTTTGCAGGAAGCTGATGCACTGGCTGGCCAATGCGTTAAGCCGGTATGGACATCTAACGAAGCCTGTAGAAGGAAAATGACTGACTTGGTTAAAGAATTAGTTGATGAAGGCCTATTGTAAAGAATAATGTAAAATATCTAATAATAATTGTATTACCAACTAATGGTATTAATGAATCAAGGGAATTTTGCGAGATTTGAATCAGTTGATTTGAATAAAAGCAAAGCAGAAGGATAAATTAATAGAAAATAGTTTTATATGCTCGTACAACAGGGTTCAGACTTTAATTATTATGTTATAAATAAAACCTTAGAAATAATATCGTAATACAGGAAGAAGAAGAAAATAAAGAAGAGAGGACTTTTATTGAAACTTCTATTAAAAGTCCTCTACTTTTAATTAAAAGTTTCAATAGATAATAATCATCATCTAATTTATACGCACCCACCGATGGGCACGAGCCTACCTGTACGTATAGGGTGAATGGATATAATTTGATAGATCAAATAACGGTTTAAGATATTAATTTCTCTAAAAGAAGAATACAATTCACTTACAAGAGATTGATAGATCAAATTGTGTTCAATTATGAGTTTTAGAAGGTATATTGTAATTGGAATATAAAGGTTAAAATAATGTGTCAAATTTCGAAGTTCAGTACGTAATGACTATAAAAAAATGTTGAAATGACCGCTGTCGTTGGCTTGCTTTAAGCTGAGAGCCATCTGCTCTCGCCGCTTGCCCGGTGAATGCAATCAAATAGTAGACCTCCGAAAAAGTTCTTGCTATTTTGTTTTATCAGGCGTTTTAAACTAATATGTATGCACGTTACAAAAACCGATTAGCGACTCGACCCGGCATCGTACGGGTACAATACAAATATAACGTACACTACTGTAGGTCACACATACACGTTTTATAAGATAAATTATTGTTAAATTATTTGGGAGCTCAACAAAATGCTATGTGGAAATAAAAATCGTCTTGTGAAATAACGAGCCCCAGTAGACTAGTTAGAATAGGTCATAAAAAAGGGTTTGAGGTGGTATTTTATTATTCGTAATAAGCCTGATACATGTACAACTATGTATGTGATTGTTAAGTGTTGTTTTAAAGCTAACATTCTAAAGTTATTAAAGCTTTATTGGCGATTGAACAAAAAATGAATGTTTCATTTCTTGGCATGTATTTCAAACTATATTAAAGTATTTTATAGGATAATACCATAATGAGGTCCGTATGTAGGTGTGGTGGTATGCATGTGTACCTTGCCAGGTCGCAGTCTGTACTCCAGAAATCGTCTGCTTCAACGGACATGTGACTACTCTGCCACTTTAACTTGCTGATCCGACGAGCTTTTTTTTCTTTTTCGAACTACGACTACTGCAGTTGGCCGCAGAGAGCCTTAACAGCTTCACCGAGCTATGAGCCGGCTGCTACAGTTCTACAAATACAAAATACAAAAATACAAAAATCTTTATTTATAGAAAACAAGTCATTCACAAAATTGTTGATTTTGAGGTCTCATTCTTTTAAGTTCTGGATAACATTTCCAATTTTATCGACCCGCTATGCTTTGATAGCAGGTCTCTTATAGAGGTAAGCTCTTATGTGAATTGGAATGAAATTACAAAACTGTAAATATAAATCAAACAAAAATCCTTGTATATAAATTTATTGTATTCTGTTTAGTAAATACAATAAAACTGTTAATCCTTAAATTAATTTTAATAAAATAGAGCTTACATTTCTTATTTTGTGACAACATAATTCCTTTGTTCAAGATCTTAATCGGTATGGAATATNATCAAGAATGTTCCCAAAAGTAAGACGATATGAATAGCACCTATTTCATGTTATTTTAAATCATAACTCCAAAGTTTAATCACCTGACTGTGATTTATTGATTTAAAAAAAGATATTTTAGTAAATAAGTCCTTAATGTCCTTTATCTTGAAGCTTAGTCATAAAAATATTAAGGCTGATAATGATAGAGTGTATCATCATCATCATCATTACAGCCCAATTATGTCCACTGCTGAACGAAGGCCTCCCCTAATGATTTCCACGCGGACCGATCCCTTGCAGTTGACATCCATCTGCTACCCGCCACCTTAACCAGATCATCCGTCCATCTGGTGGGGGTCGGCCTACGCTTCGCTTTCCGTTACGTGGACGCCACTCGAGAACCTTTCCGCCCCATCGGCCATCGGTTCTACGCACTATGTGCCCTGCCCACTGCCACTTCAACTTGCTAATCCTCTGGGCTATGTCGGTCACCCTAGTTCTCCTACGGATATCATCGTTTCGGATTTTATCGCGTAGGGAGACACCTAACATAGCCCTCTCCATAGCACGCTGAGCAACCTTGAGTCTATTCAAGAGGCCCTTAGTGAGCGACCACGTTTCGCTTCCGTATGTCATAACTGGCAACACACACTGGTCAAAGACCTTCGTCTTGAGACACTGAGGTATTTTGGACGAAAAGATCTGCCTTAACTTCCCGAACGCTGCCCATCCTAATTGGATTCGACGAGAAACCTCCTTCTCGAAGTTGGACCTACCCATTTGGACTACCTGTCCCAGGTACACATATTCGTCAACAACTTCGAGGACAGAACTTCCAACTGATATCGGTATAGGTACGACATGGGCATTAGACATGACTTTCGTCTTGTCCATGTTCATTTTAAGACCCACCTGTTGAGAAGCTCCGTCTAGGGTTTCGAGCATAGTGCTTAAATCCTCCATGGATTCTGCCATGACTACTATATCATCGGCAAATCGAAGATGAGTGATGTACTCGCCATTCACGTTGATGCCAAGTCCTTTCCAATCGAGCAGCTTAAACATATCTTCCAACGCAACTGTGAACAGTTTCGGAGATATAACGTCTCCCTGTCTCACTCCTCGGTGCAATTGGATAGGTTGTGTAAGCTCTTCATGTACACGGACTGACATAGTAGCGCTCTCGTACAGACATCTCAATACTTCGATATAGCGAAAGTCAATATGGCACCGTTGGAGGGCCTGAAGCACAGCCCAAGTCTCGATCGAATCAAAGGCTTTCTCATAGTCCACAAACGCCAAGCATAATGGCCGGTTATACTCTCTAGTCTTCTGTATAACCTGCCGCAGCGTATGTATGTGGTCTATGGTGCTGAAGCCTTTGCGGAACCCGGCTTGTTCGGGGGGCTGGAAATCATCAAACCTACGCGCGAGACGGTTCGTGATGACTCTGGAGAACAACTTGTAAATGTGGCTCAATAGCGTGATGGGTCTATAATTCTTCAGCAAGGTTTTGTCGCCTTTTTTGAAGAAAAGCACCACCACGCCATTGCTCCACGCCTCTGGCGTCGCACCCTCACGGATCACGGAATTAAAGAGCTTCTGAAGGGTCTTAAGCACTGGCGTGCCACCTGCTTTCAAAAGTTCTGCGGTAATTCCGTCTTCTCCGGGGGCCTTATTTCGCTTAAGTTGTTTCAGAGCCATCCTAATCTCGCTCAAGGTATCATAATTATTATAATCAACCTTAATATTTTTTGTTAAAAATAAATAAAGTTTATTATTCCAAATTTTTGTTTAATTACTGCAATAAACATACTAATAGATAAAGATGCACGAACGTGTCTTTGACAAATTATTCCTGAGACGCCCGATCGTGCAGACGATTTCCAGAAAAACTAGGCTTTTCCGATTATTTTTATTATTTTTCCAGGTTACCTTATAGTCCTATGAATTGAACCAATGTTATGAATTTCATAAAATTTAAACTTTTTTTAGCCGGTTGTAAAGGGGTATACTTTAACAAAAAAATCTAAAACTTTATGTTATCCACGTAACATTGTTTTTTAAAAAGCTGATTATTTCACAGCCCTGCCGCGGGAATGTATCCTTATTAGAAGAAGACATATGGCGGGAGCAGCAATGTAGCGCTCACGACAACACACCTTACGGTGGGGAGCTGTTCCACTGGACTGCTCATAGAGATGACGATGAACCTTGTGCTCTTACATGCAGGGGCACTCCTCAGCACTCTGGACAAAGTCCTGAGCCGGTGAGTCCGAACTTCAATCTTCCATTATCTAGTACATACATACTTTACTATTTTGATGACCTATCTGGTGCAATGGTTGAGATGTCGGCTATTACACCAAGGGTACCGGGTTCGATTCCCGGCAGGTAAAACATCGGTGTGCATGAACATGACTGTATTGCTCTGGTGGTTTTCTATGTATAATAATTATGTATTTATTTACAAAAAAAGTAATAAGTAAAGAGTAGTTTATTCGTTATTTAGTATACATATTACAGGCTAATGCTAAGTTTGTGGCTAGATGGCGCTGTGTGAATCTTCATCAGCTCATTTAACGTCCCCACCGAGGGCACGACCTACCGTATAGGGCATTAGGCCTTAGTCGTCCACCGGGCCCAGTGCGGATTGGACGACTTCACACACAACCTTCGAATCTCTTCGCAGGCGTGCATGAAGGTTGAAGATGGCGCTGTGTGAATATCAAAGAATATTTATTATTTATTTATTGACTTATATAAATGACTCCTTCATCAGTGGAATAGTAATTGAACGTTGTTGTGAAATTGCTGTGTAAACCTAAGTAGTAGGTTTGAATCCCGATGAGAACGCTAGTTAACTAGTTTTGTAATAAATTATTGTAAAGCTATTTGGAGGTAAATGACAAAACTGTAACCACTGATATAAAAAGATTAAAGAGTAACTGGAGTTTCTTGCCGGCTCTTCTCGAAGATCATACTTATTCCGAACCGGTGTGTAGAGTCACAAAAAATATGATAATAATAACAATTGACGATTCAAAGTATCTGTAACAGATTTATTTGAATAAAGATTTTTTTCTTTCTTATCCCATTTTGGTTATAAAATTGCATTCTTCACCCGATGTCTGAAAGGAAAGATGATTCGAAACCCCTATAAATATGATGTTAAGTCAACTTTTACATTTCAGACGGTGGCACTTGATGAAGAAGACCGTGTAGTGGTAGCAGTTCTCGCAGCCAGGGTCTCGGATGGCACGCGCTGCAGGCCAGGCAGTTTGGACATGTGCATCGATGGAAGGTGTCAGGTAAGGCTATCACATCAGCTCACTAAACGATTCCACCGAGGGGCACGAGCCTACCCGTATAGGGTGATTAGGCCTTAGTCGTCTACGCAGGCCCAATGCGGGTTGGCCGAGTTCACGCACAACCTTTGAATCTCTTTGCAGGCGTGTGCAGGTGTCCTCACGATGTTTTCCTTCACCGTAAGAGCGTAGGATAACGTACATATAATATGGAAAATTTTTTAAAACACAGTACGTGGAGGGATTTGACCCTCAGCCCTCCCGGTAGGAAGGCAACGGTCCACACCATTGAGCCACCGACGAGTCTATAAATATTTGCTATTGACTTCAGATCAGAAACTAATATTCGCATCACCTCCACGACGATAGCGAAACGGCGACGCCATACATATTAACTGTCAACTGTTTAAATATTCTTTCGAAGAATCTGAGGAACTAAAGATATATTTTCGTTATGTTTAAGTTATATTTCAATGTCACATCCGATAACCGACTTATGCGAGAGTTTCCTATCATCACCACCAAGGGCACGGGCCAACCGTAAAGGGGTATAGACTTAAGTCGTCCACATGGGCCCAGTGTGGTACCTAACTATAATTTCTTCTCAATAAAATATAGTACTTGGTTCTATTTTATTCTTAAGAATAACTCATTAATTAGCTTTTACTACAACAATTTTATTTTTGTCCAAATAACAACTATTTATGGCGATAAAAAAGTGAGCTAGAGGTCTCACAGATACGAATTAAGTAATTGGAGTGACCAAGAAAGAATTAGTTACACCCACATCTGTAAATAAAGACGAGTTTCAGACGTATTAACGATAATGCCTAAAGTCACATTGTTACAGTAATGTGAAGCATAAAGGAAAATAATTATCCCTGTAATAATGGGCGGTGTTTAACGCGCGGCTGGCGCGTATTCGAAAATTGTAAGAGCCAAGTTAATTTTGTAATAAGTTTTATTTATTTAAATAATAAAATATTCACTGACATTCAAATATCGCCATCAACAGCGGATAAACATACTTATATACTTTATTTGTAAATACATACATATTATACATAGAAACACCCAGACCAATACAAACAGACGTGAAGCACACAAATGTTTAAACTGCCCGGGGATTGAACCTAAATTTATTTGGTGTATAAACCGACGTCTCAACCATTACATATTGGTCGTTAAACAAAAAATATTATTCATATCAAGTCGGTATACTAGTTAATCATGAGACCATAAGACCATGCCTGGTGTTAGGGCTCTTAATCTGTGACACGGTCTGTAACGTGACTTTTTATATTTAACGTGATCGACAGCCTCATATCGTGTTATCTGAGTCAGTTCATTCCCCATTTTTCCATATTGGTTAAACTGGGGTAAAAATGGATTCATTGCACTGAATCCAGAACTAATTTCGCTAGTAAGATTCATCACGAGTTGTATACGTTTTTGGTTAATGAAACAAACAAGTGCAAAACGTGGTTCATTATAAAAATATTTTTTTAAATAATTAATTAAGCTCTCATATTAAATCTGAACTGGATGCAACCTGCAAAAGCAGACAAAGAAAATCCCGAATCTCATTTCTAGTACGCGAGAGTCAGATTCCCGACATAATCTGGCCGATTGCACTGCAGAGCACAACGAGTAGTTGAGAAGCTGTTATTTTTGGTATACATCATCATCATCACCAGCTCATTAAACGTCCCACCGAGGGGCACGAGCCTACCCGTATAGGGTGATTAGGCCTTAGTCATCCTCGCGGCCCCGTGTGGATTGGACGACTTCACAGATAACTTTTGAATCTCTTCGCATGTGTGCATGAAGGTTTCCTCACGATGTTTTTCTTCACCGTAAGAGCGTCGGCTGATGTACATATATTTATCGAAAATTCGAACACACATTGGTACGTGTCGGGATTTGAACCTCAGCCCTCCCGGTAGGAAGGCGACAGTCTACACATTGAGCACCCGACGCTCTTAGTATACATTTTGGTATACATTTCGCAATATTTCACTATACGTTAAGAAACATGAATTTTATGAAAATATTAGTACCTTCTTAAAAATCTAATAAGAGTCAAAGCTTTATACATTAAAGCTGTTTATTCCTTAAATGTTTTCCGGATGCAAACTTTACAATCCAACCGTTATTTTTATATTCCGGTACAACTTTAATGGCACTTAAAATGGTAATTATATAGTAAAATGAACTGTTTAACGGTGTTTACTAATTAAAAATCTACCATAAAATAAATATGCACTAACATTCACACAGCGCCATCTAGCCCCAAGTTAAGCGTGAAGCCTGTATTATGGGTACTAAACAACGGATTAGCACACTTATATACATTTTTGTTTTGTAAATACATACGTATTACACATAGAAAACATCCAGACCTTTAAAAAACAGACATGTTCATGCACACAAAAGTTTGTACTGCCCGGGGATTAAACCCGGAATCCTTGGTGTAGCAGCCAACGTCTCGACCACACACATGGGTCGTCAATTAAAAATGCAACAAATAAATTTCTAAATGCAACAACAATCCTATTAGCGCATTTTGAATAAAGCGAGATTGGGGCCCTTTCCTTCGCCTTTTCTGGTACCAAAAAGCTGACGCATCATTATAGTAAAACTGCTCAATAAGATGGCGGAAACCTCACTGCTAAATCTGACAAAAGAAAACCCTGAATCTCATTTCTCGTACCGATTCCGACGTTTTCGACTACCCGATAGTCGAAAACGTCGGATTCTGACCATAACTTGGCCGATTGCACTGCCGAGCGTGCATTCCGGGCCGACGCGCGGCATTCCCGCGCCCAACTCTATTGTCTGGAGTTATGGGGATAAAGCTGCGACACACGGCGTTTTATACTATGCGAAAATTCCCAGTGTATTTGTGTACACCTCACCCCACTTTTCGCGCTTCCGTGGGTATACTTTAAAGAAATATTACGGTACAAATAATTCAATTTCACATAACGTACGTTACGTATAAATTTATACGAAATAAGTAAATAAATATCCACTGACATTCATCTAGCCTCAAAGCATTAGCCTTTAATATGGATACAAACATCGGATAAACATCTTTTATTCTTTTTTAGTAAATACATACTACTTATACATACATATTATACATAGAACACCCAGACCCAAACAAACAGATATGTCCATGCATACAAATGTTTGTATTACCCAGGATCGAACCCGGAACCCTTGGTGTAGTAGCCAACATCACAACCATAGTACTACATCCAAATAAACGTTTTACTACAGTATTTGTAGAGCTGACTAACTGTATTCGTGGTCTAGTGCGTTGATCGTTGGGTTTTAAATCGTGGGTTCGAATCCTGTGGGAAGACCGCAAAGTGAAAGTCATTTTAGGAAATGACTTTCACATTGTGGTCCTCACACGGGACAGGCTGAATCTCCTAATTTTTCGAAAAGAAAGATGATTCCATGCATCGATGCGCACGTTTAGTCTTTCGGTCAGGACTATTATCTTAAGGTTGTAGCATTTAATACCCAGCTACCCAGCAAAATGTTGATCATTTTTGAAGATGACGTCAGTATAGTGGTGGACTTTTAATGAGTCAAAATTAAGCAAATGCTTCCTTTTCTGTTTTCTTTTAGCAAAGATACTTCAGAAGAAGATAGTAATGAAGTAAATAGCTTTCCTGATGGAAAGTAAGACTCAGTTGTTTAGCCGCCCACGTAGACAATAGATTCATATATCGTGTGTAGTGAGTTTCAACCCGTACTACGTACGACCGCTTAGTTTAAGATGGCAATGATTTTGCATCTCTTCAAATAAACTTAACAAGTTATTTCGAGCAATCCAGAATCATTACCAGACTCAATCAGCTCTTCGCTTAATTAGAATCCATAATAACTGAAATAATTAATAATTGTCAAAAGCAATCCAATCGAGACGGTGTTTCTGAAAGCATTTGTTTATAAACAAAGGAGCACTCAGCAAGACTGAGCTATTCAACAGGGACTGAGGAGGTACCATTTATAAAATCGGTTTCCGAAGCAATCAGAATACGGATCTTAAGCTTGGTGGATTTTAGAGATGGTTTTCAGAATGAGAAACGATTTTCTAGGTTGTCGACTCGATACCGATAGGGTGGTACCCTAGTGCCAGAGATCGTCCAGATAATGTACTGGTCATGTATATTGCAGATGGCCGATGGAGCAGGTCTTTCGAATCGTACTTAAAATACGATACGATCATAAGTGCTTTTTGTAAGCCTAATTTGAAATAAATGTTTTTGACTTTGACTTTGATGTTTTTTTAACTTTTTCCATAAATAAAAAAAAATAATCAAATAAATCAGAAAGGAAAAATAAAAATACAAAAGGCAATTGCAATGCAATTTTAAAAAATAATAAAAGGAACTTACTGATAATATAGAGCATATTAGACGATCTATCAGTCCGTGTGTCTTTATGAAAATATACTGTGAAATCCAAATAAATATCGAATTTGAAAAGCTGATTCTATTTATTCTGAAGTACCGAATCAATGTTAGCTGTTATTATTCCAAATTGTTAGTAATGTGCAGGATCCAAATCGTTTGTAAAGTAGCTTTGGTTACTTAAATGAAACAGATAAATTCGATGAATACTCAGATTTTAACTGCAACTTGTCAAGCCCATTAGTGAAATAAAAGGGTACAACCCATAGATGTTAAGTAGTGTCACCTGACACAGTCTGCACTTTACTCAAACTATGTATACAGATGTCACAAGCGCCGATTGTTCATTAAATTTTTAAACACAATTAAACTCTCTCTCTTACCTATTGGATAGAAATGAATTTGAAAACTCCTCAATAAGTTCAAAACAAAATTAAATGAGTAAGTTCTAACAGATGGACGATGATTTGGTTAAGGTGGCGGGTAGCAGATGGATGTCAATTGCAAGGGAATCGGTCCGCGTGGAAATCCATTAGGGGAGGCCTTCGTTCAGCAGTGGACATAATTAGGCTGTAATGATGATGATGATGAAGTTCTAACACATTTTCTAAAGAAACATACTTTTCAAACATTGCTCCAATTTAGTCAGAAAATCAAAGTACTAGAATTAAAAAGTTTTTAAAATTTTTATTTTAAAACCTCAGTTTCAGCAAGTTTCCCTACTGAAATCTTAAAGTCAACACAGGCAAATTAAGTGGCCAGACTTTCTTAGTTGGATCGAAGGCAAACTAATTTGGTCACAAACTGGAAACTTCTATAACAAACTCAAACGAAAAGTTATTACTGATTGCATTTTCAAAAACTAGAATTGTGAAAACTTAATTTTCTAACCGGTTGGAATCGTTTTACTTTGCAAATTCATTTCCGACTAAATAAATCGGGTATATTTCTTTCGCGTTCAACGTGTGCCGGCTGATCAATTTTATCTCGTGCATTTCCTTTTCCATTTCTTTTATCCAAAAGAAAAGCGATAAAATGAAAAAGAAAGCAGGCGCCAAGTCATAAAAGTATAAAACTTGTACATTACACTCGCGATTCTGTATGACAAATTAAATATATCTGACGTTGAACTTTTAGATCGCGGATATAGAGTACAATATTGAAAGACAGCTTGGAGATATTCAAATTGAATATCTGTGTTGAGGAGGTGTCATGTACACCGAATACAAAAAAAAATGCTACTTAAATTTGAAAATAAATCTTCGGTAAATATTTGCATAAACTTCGTTGAAATGTTTTTTATGACCAACGTTTTTTACTTATTAGATGATTTTAAGCTTACACATTTCTTTTTATGTTTCTTAAATTATCTTATTTGGTTGTGTTAATCTGTAGCACGCTTAATAGTTTTGAACAGTACTTCAGTGATTTTATAGAAAACACTAGATTGTTAACAGCAGTTGATCTGCAAAAAATATTTTTTAACCGTGTTAGGTATTTCATTGTTAGCGGTATTTATTGTTTAAAATATATAGGGACAAACTTTCTGTTTTTTCTTTAATTTAAAAACTAACAAGTATGATCCTTGTCCCAATTACCGGGACGGAGGTTTCTTGAATAAACACTACATTTTGGCAAGTGTAGAGTAGGATAACCGGTAGCCGATGAAGAACTATTTGGATGAATGATCCTAAAAGATTGCGAAAAATTGAGAAAGCCAATAAATTCCTAGTAGGAGTGAAAAATATTGAAAAATCCAATCAGCAGGAAAGGTCTCACAGCTATTTTTTTATTACGATGATGAATTGCATGTATTAAAAAAAGTAATGGCGTCCCTTAAATAATAAGACCTAGCAATAAGAAGGGATTGTAATGATATTGATAGAACGCAAAATCTCAATCGGTGTGACATAGGGCCTTCCCTAAAAGGCCCCATAGGCACCCGTGTCAATGCTTACATAAATACAGCTGTGATTCGATTTGTCCCGATATTCAGATCCAGTCCCCGTTTTGAGTAAACTATGGATTCCCACTGATTCCACGGTTTTACGTCCGAATATATTGAGCCTTTCTTTTAGGGGGCCCGTTTATTTACGAAAATAAGGGTCTTCAATCTTCTTAGATGGATTAAGATCATTTTCGAGTATGCGTTGAAATGCAGGTAATCAGGCTATTAGTCGTTTGTTATTATTTGAAGTGTTATAAAATTAGAATTATTAAAATATCATAAAATATCCGACATACAAAGTTGAAGCGATTTTATATCGAGGAACAAGTCTCACCAGCCAAGCTCTTACCTTTAAAAAGCGCTGGGCGGCGGTCACTTACCATCTGGTGAACCGTATGCTCGTTTGCCTCCTGTTCAATAAAAAAAACGCAATATTACTTCAAAAAGAAGTAATATATACTGGTAACTATCAACTTAGATCAAAGGGTATCGGATAACTTGTAATACAGAAAGCTGATTCCAACGCAGTTCTAGCCAGTTAATGATATGATGTGTCCTACCGTTCATGTTTTTAAACATATTGTTGGAATAAGAAGATTGAACTGCATATGATATAGTTAGTCACCTCGATTGTTGTAAGACTAACACAAACACAAACACTAGCTTACCCACAAGTTAATCTTTCAAAACAACAGGTTTAATTTAGTTTCGAACATAATTCTCTGGTTGCTTATATAAATATATTTTTAAAAATTCATGTGTTTCGTTTAGGAATATACTAAATAATTTTAAGTAGGAGTTAAACAAAATGACAGTCGATTTTCATTTTTTATCACAAGTGGCTTATTACAGCCATAATAAGAAAAAGCGTTACATTTAGCTGACATACTTTTCCCATCATCATCATTACAACTCAATACAAACAATATATGTATACAGCTGAACGATGGAATCTCCTAATGATTTATACGCGAACCAATCCTAGCACAACTGCCAGCACGCTAATCTCTAATTTTATACATGTGCTTAGTTTCGATACTTAGGTGCATCTTTGCAAAATACCCAAATCCTACATCATCATCATCAGCTCATTAAACGTCCCCACCGAGGGGCACGAGCCTATCCGTATAGGGTGATTAGGCCTTAGTCGTCCACGCGGGCCCAGTGCGGATTGGACGACTTCATACACAACCTTCGAATCTCTTTGCATGAAGGTTTCCTCACGATGTTTTCGAAAATTCGAAAACACATTGGTACGTGTCCGGATTTGAACCTCAACCCTCCCAGTAGGAAGGCGACAATCCACACCATTGAGCCACCGACGCTCTAAAAATAAATCCTACATAAAATCAAAGTATTTCCTTATTTTGCAGTTTCATTACCATTAATAATGAATTTGAGAGCTTCAATATGTTTCCGCCAAATAATACAAAAACAATTAATGCGTGCTACCCACAATCGGGTAATTGTTGACGTAAAATTGGAAACCGCAATCTCCAATTAGCAGCTCTACAACCGGGTGACAGAATGGTCATATTGGCTTGTCAGAATGTCCTGTGATATTGATTTCCATGCATTGTTATCCGCAAAAGGTTCTGTTTATTCCAAGCTCAGCGCGGCACGTGACTAACTGAATTACTGCACTGTGATACAATGTTTTGTATATGGTTCAAGCTTGTAGTGGCTAGAGATTTGCAGAATAACAAACGTTAACACACAACATATGTAATATTTCCTTACAAAATTTTAACGGGACCTAGTACGATGCCTTGTAGGACACCAGATACAAATAAGTGATCGAGTTGACCTCTTTGAATTCAATAAGTTTGCGGCTATCAGCTGAAGAGCAGTAGACCATCATCATCAATGATCAGTCAATTTCCATTAATCAGAAATAAAAATCCAGCAGTGGACAAGGCAAATATTTTCGACAGAATCAATGACGAATATTACAAAAAAAATCCTTTTTATGAGTACGAGAAGATGCTGCTTTGGTTTATGTAACTAAAAACTTGGTATCTTTTAAAAGTGGTCATTAAAGCCTTTGCATTTAAATTTATAAAACACAGTATAAAATTAGTAACAAGATAAGCTTCCCCCTATTAATTATTATAATTGGAAAAGAAGAAAAGTTGAGGAGAGTCACAATAAGCACTCTATGTTTCGACAAATGACAAAGGCTAACGGAGGTGTGAACGAAATTCCCCCTTTCCCTTTGTTATCTTTTACCCCTTTAAATGTTGCAATATCCTCGCAGCACCTTCGTCTTATTCCTGTAATTTTACTAGCTACAGTGCCCTAATTTCAAAACACAAAAGTGCATAACACTCCTATTTTACTGGACGATATCTGGCACTGGTGACAGTGGTACTTACCTAAACGACTCAGTACCGAGTTTATCACATTATAAACACCTAGGTCAGAGCATCTTCACAAACAACTTCAGTTCATACCTTGCCCCGCACAACGATCCGATTAATATTCCCAACACGATAGAAGTAGTTCACACTGAAATGTGGACACGCGTGCGAGTAACGAGTTTATTTTATACAAATGGAGGAGATTGGCAGCGCATGATATCGGATGGCTTTCAATAAACCATGGGGAATTTTAAAACGATTGACCCGGCGGAGATTGTGTGTTTACCGGTATGCGGGTCGTGTCGCTAGTGTTTGCAGAATAATATTGTAGCGTCGATGAGGGGATGAATGTGATAACTCTGATACGCACTGGAGCAGTGTGGTGAATACGAAAACCACACGGTGTGCTGTCATTGGAGGTGTTTAGCAGTGTACTAATATGCTGATAACATACTTCGACATGAACTTTAGCAACTTTAGAGAATACAATAATTAAACATTATACATAGATTTAACATACGCAGTTGAGACATAGACACTGACTGCGGGATTGGTTCGCAAGTTCAAAGTCACTCAATGCGCAATGGAGCGAGCTATGCTTGGAGTCTCTCTTAGGGATAAGATCAGAAATGATTTAATCCGTAAGAGAACTAAAGTTACCGACATAGCCCGCCGGATCAGCAAGTTGAAGTGGCAGTGGACTGGTCACGTATGTCGCAGAACCGATGGCCGTTAGAGCAGACGGGTTCTGGAGTGGAGACCGCGTCTCGGCAAGCATAGCGTAGGACGCCCCCCAACCCGATGGACGAAGGTCGCTGGTGGAGGCTGGATGAGAAAAGCGGAGGACCGGGATATCTGGCGCACAATAGGGGAGACCTATGTCCAGCGGTGGACTGCGGTAGGTTGAATAGGGAACATAGTGTCCTATTTTGTATAACATAGAAGTCAAGTGACTTAATTTAAAGGATTGAAGTACTTCACAGAAGCTGAATTTTAATGATATATGCAGATAATAAAGACCACGCTCTGATATATGCTACGACAACCATTTTCATCCCAAAAATCTTAATCTCAAATACACATATAGTCACAGGCTGCATTAAACAAATGTATAAATAGTTTGTATAGACTTCCAGTGACCACCAATTGGAACTCAAGTATACCACAGCCAAATGATGTACCCTACTGAACAACAGAGTTTTGTATATTACCACAAAGCCAGTCTTCATTTTTTTTCCTTTGTTCAAAGCCAAAAAAAGACAATGCAATAGTTGCTTCTTGATTGTTTAAGAACCCCAAGAACTCTTTAGCGATGAAGGAGTACTCCTTTTGCACTTAGAATAACTGAAGACAACTTAGAACTCAACTTTGCTCATGTGTTTACTAGAACTTAAAGTTGGTCTCGGATCAATTTCTCGGGCAATAGTTTTGCTTACATGCATCGACAGGTTTATGTCCTGTAATTGAAATGTTTTTATAGTATTTTTATTGATTTTGACGTTTATAAGTAGTAGTTCATTGGAGCGTCGGTGGCTTAATGGTGTGGACTGTCGCCTTCCTACCGGGAGGGCTGAGGTTCAAATCCCGACACGTACCAATGTATTTTCGAATTTCGAAAAATATATGTACGTTATCCGACGCTCTTACGGTGATGGAAAACATCGTGACGAAGGGATTTAAAGGTTGAGTGTGAAGTCGTCCAACCCGCACTGGGCCCGCGTGGACGACTAAGGCCTAATCACCCTATACGGGCAGGCTCGTGCCCCTCAGTGGGGACGTTTAATGAGCTGATGATGATGAAGTAGTATATATAGTAGGTAAAAAACTAAGTCTTAATATAAACCTAAACTATTAATGTCATGGTATAAAAAATATGATTGATATGTTAATATTTGTGTTTGCCTTGTTTTCTTTGATTATACTAGTACAATGTTTTTGAATCCAAATAAAAATGTTTTCATTCTTTCTAAATGGAATAAATGAAATTTTACTTTTCCTTTAATAATACGAGTATTAGATATTGTAATCGAGATTACTCTGATGGTACCGCATGTGTGATCTTAATCATTATTCTTATTAACTATACTTACGTGTAAGTTTAATTAGATTAGAATCAGAAAAAGTAAGGTAGAATATTCTAAACATTTCTGGTTTATCCAATTTCCAATATGCACCGTTCTCTCTACCTAGTTTTGAGGAAGTTTCAAAATTATTTGGTCGTCGGCGAGCGCTAACGAAGTTGATTCGTTAAGACAGAAACAAATCTTTAGTTAGTCATTTCAGAGGCGAGTCATTTGGGCTGCGGCTAGACGCTAAGAGGAATCCCGTCTCATAGGTAACGAGGATCTTTGGAACGTGGAAATTCACCCATTTCCGACCTTACTGCAACGGCATAGAGTTCAACTTGTTTGATTTATTATTGTAACACATAAAATCGCCTCATAACGTGAACCAATAATTTGGTCTCTTAATAGGGAAATTAATGCTTTATAATACTTCAGATACTGAGGTTGCTCGTAACATTTACAGGTCTAAGAAATTATACCTACTAATATCTTCTTCAAAGACGAGTTTCTCATCATATTTAACTCGTTAGACATTAACTATTCAAATCATAGTAAGGATATACGTAGTCCGCTAATTCTTAATCTATGATTCAAACCGGTAGTATTTTTTTCTCTACAGACCGTCCTGTACACTAATAACATAAAAAAAGTATAATAAAATGAGTAAGAAAATAAAATGTTTTTCAGAATTTTAAACTCGCGTATAGGCTCTTTATCATTGAGGCGGGTTACGGTTTGATAATCTCCATTGAACACTGAGCGCGGGTCTTGTCCATCAGAAGACATATGACTGCAGTAGTACTCACAGCAAACTTTTATATAAAGCAAACAAAACAATTACAAAACACGATATTGTTTATGATAACATAACTTTTGAAAAAAATATATATGAAGAATTTGAACATTGAGTATAATAAATTCTTCAGAAACATGACGGTATTGATTTTGTAAAGAAAATGATGGCAATAAATAGTATTAAAATTCACCATTTTACATTTCATGTTTCGTAAGTTACTGTCATTGGTATTGCGACCATTGATGAACCTTTTCTGATATGATGAATTCCTGTTGAAGTATCGAAACCGCCTTTCAACTCTGACTTGTTTAGATAATAGCCAGGACCGGTGGCTAAACCTAATCTCCGAAGCAGGTCATTCAGCCAGTAGTGTCTAACAACGATAAAAAATTAACAAACAGACTAACACTATGCGTCCTTGCCATGTGATTTAAATTCACGATTTCTGAATTAAGCAGAAATCCAAAGATCAGATCAGATAGCGCCATGACCATAATGTCCTAAATTTGTTTTTTATGTTACAAGTGTACACAACGGTCTGGACGCTCACCTGATGGTAAGTGATACGCCAGGCCATGACAGAGCGGCATAACAGGAGACCAACCACTTTCAGACAGTTATTATCCTCCATCAATGCCGCACTGCGCCCGTCACCTGAGACAACAGATGTTAGGTATCTTATACCCGGTAATTTCACTAGCTACAATGCCCTCAACACAATAGTGCATAACATTCCTGTTTCACGGGATGATATCTGGCACTGCGGTGGTACCTACCTAGACGACTCAGTATCGAGTCTACCACCTAGTAAAATGCTGTAAGATTGGTAATATGAATTAAAAATGTCTTCCTTGCTTTCCTTAACTAAGAGTGATTGCAAAGATTATATAATTACCATCATTTCTAATCGCTCGTCGCCGAGCCCCGACCACAAAGCGCGCAGTATTCAAGGCGATATGCAAATTCTGCCGAGACATCGGCAAATTTGATTATAATTACAAACTCAGCTACAGCGTGGTGTTTGCGCCGTTTAAAAGTTACCAAGGGATGTTGCTGATTGGAAATTAACATTTGCTTAACTGGCAACCCTTTTTAACATGGGTGAATTGAGTTTTGAATTTATTTTTAAAACTTGTGTTGTGTTGAAAAATTTAATGAATTTATCTACCATGCAAATAAATATGTAAATCAATCAATGGTCTATGTAGAAATAATGATATTTGCAGAATCATGATTCTGAACTCCGTGATAAATGTCTGAGTATGATATATCGAAGAAAGTTTAAGTACCTGCAATTCTGGCTCTGCAGGGCATTGTCCACCTGGTTGAGAGTCGAGCTACTAACCAGATGGGCGGATGACCTGGTTAAGGTGGCGGGTAGCAGATGTCAACTGCTAAGTATCTGCCCGCGTGAAAATCATTAGGGGAGGCCTTCGTTCAGCAGTGGACATATTATTAGGCTGTATTGAAGATGATGATGAGGGCATATTTGTCTCGAAGAACTTAAAATTCTACGAAGATGCCTGGTTTCTCAACTAAGGGGCAGTCCAGTACAGCCGACCCTCAGTTTACGTACCATAAGTGCGGACGTCAGTGTCGTTCTTGAATCGGCTTATTTAGTCACGAGCGGCATTGCTCTCTTCAAATAGGCGCTGCTGCAATCATCTGAAGAGATGCATAAAGCCTGATGCTATTGATATAGAATAAAAACCTATCGATAATAGCAAATTCATTGTATAAACTCATTTTCCGTTACAATAGCCATGGTAAAAACTAAGTCTCCACAAGTTTTACCGTCGGCATTTTTTACTATTCAAAAATATTCTCGCTTCCTGCCCGCAGATATGAAATGGCTGTGTTGCTGAGTTTTCCTTAGAAACTCCGGCTAATATGCATACCGGGCGATAGTTTGTTTTTTCTTTGACGTCAAGTTACGGAACACATTACGTCTAGGTTCCTCATAATAACATTTTTATTTTCAGCATTCCCGGTACTGCGACGGGCACAAGGGGAAAGAACCTTCTCGAGCTACTTTTAAGTTTCGTTGAGTGTTTTATTTTTATCTTGACAAGTAGGATAAGACTGAGTTGTCTTCTCTTTTATGCAGTAATGATGCTTGTAGTTTCCGCACATTTTTATGCGCTTTTATTTTAATGTAATTTGTATATACTGGACGCTAAATGGATCGAGGACTTGCTAAAGGACACTAGAGAAGGCTGGATGAGGAAAGCAAAGAACTAGGGTATCTGACGTTAAATACCATTGTATAACAGTCCGACTGTGACATATATATTAGAGAGACAGAGAAATAACTAACATACGCAGCTAAACATGGACACAAATGGTGGGATCGGTTCACAAGTTCGAAATCACCAATGTTAAAGTGGCAGTAGGCTAGTCACGTACATACGTCGCAGAACCGACAACCATTGGAGCAGACTAGTTCTGGAGTGAAAACCGCGTCATGGCAAATTTATTTATTTTATTGATTGGTCTTACAAAGTAACAGAATGTAGCGTAGGACACTGGACCCAATGCTTGCGAAAGCTCGCTGGTGGATGCTGAATAAGGAAAGCAAGAGTATCGGGGTATCTGGTGCAATATGGGGTATACCTATATTCAGCATCGGGCTGTGATAGGTTGATGAGAGAGTAATTAATTTTTAGAGAAGCAAAATGCAGGAATCTTTTCTAGAGTAAAATCATTTGATAATGTTATTTTATTTGGCCAAGACAGTAAATAAATAACCACAGACACGCACACAGTGCCATCTAGCCCCATATTAGGCAAAATGCTTGTAGTTAAGGTAGGTACTAAACATGTTAATAAACTTATATTCATTTTTGTTGTAAATATATACATATTTATACATACAAACACCCAGACTATTACAGAGACCTGTTTATGCACACAAATGTTTGAACTGTCCGGGAATCAAACCCGAAACCCTTGGTGTGGTAGCCGACGTCTCAACCATTACACCAGATAGGTCGTCAACAAGTAACTGATGATCCCGAATATTTCGTATCCAAACAAACATTGAAGTTTTGCGAATACAGGTCGACATCGGTAAATCTTTGTTTATCCTACGATCACGATATCGCTTTTGAGCGGGGGAACTACCTTTTTGGGATTTTTGGTCAGTTTGGTTTTCGTGTCCGGAATACTTAATACTACGTATTTTGTACCTTATCTACTGATATTGAACATGTTTATATATTATTCATAATGTAGCTTTTTCATTATTTAGCCAACCATCATCAGCTCCTTAAACGTCCCCACCGAGAACACGTAACCAAGTATAGGCCTATACAGGACTCAGTCATCCACGCGGGCCCAGTGTAGATTGGACGACTTCACGCACAACCTTTGAATCTCTTCACAGGCGTACGCAAGTTTCCTCACAATATTTTCCTTCACCACAAGAGCGTCGGATAACGTACATAATTATAATTTCGATAATTCGACAACACGTTGGTAAGTGTTGGGACTTGAACCTGCACCCTCCCGGTAGGAAGGCAACACTCCACACCATTGAGCCACCGATATCATTATTATTATTTAGCCAAAATTAAATTAACAAATAAAGGCTCTGAATTTCAGTTGTTGTCGGTCAAGTCAGGTTTTGAAATGCAAACTTTGCCATTAACGTAACAGTCGATAAATCAATAAAACCAATTGTCAAACTTGTCACAGAAGTTATTTCTTAAAAGTTACAGTTCGCAGAAAACAAATTCGTGCATTGAATTTGGGTATCGAGGGATCACTGAATGTTTGACGCAATTGAATTGGCCACGTGACATTTATAGCGGGCATTTTATGAAATTTGAACTATTTGGGTATTTAAATGTTATTATTTTCAAAAATTCACAAAATAAACTAAAATAAACTTGGAATCAGATAAACATATTTATATTCAACTATCCATGGGGTAGATCATCAGATGGTCTGATGATCTGGTTAAGGTGGCAGGTAGCAGATGGATGTCAACTGCAAGGGATCGGTCCGCGTGGAAATCATTAGGGGAGGCCTTCGTTCAGCAGTGGACTTTCTAGGTTGTAATGATGATGATGATGATCCATGGGGTATAATAAATAAATCATCATTATTCAATGATGTAAAAAAGTATGGATTCGTGATATGCTCACAAAACAATCGAAAAAAGTGTTCCGAATGCAGCGACAGCACACATACACATAATTTGCCCCTGCACGAGCCGACCCGTAAAGGGTGTTTAGGCCTTAGTCGTCCACGCAGGCCCAGTGCGGGTTGGACGACTTTACGCACAACCTTCACAGGCGTGCGCAAATTTCCTCACGATGATTTCCTTCACCGTAAGAGCGTCGGATAACGTACATATAATTTCGAAAATTCGAAAACACATTGGTACGTGGCGGGATTTGAACCTCAGCCCTCCACAACAACAACAACATGTGTGGGGGCAACAGTCCACACTGTCATGTGTGTATGTCAATGGATTAGATTAGGAATGGAATGGAATTATTATAATTATAATAGTTATATATTTCAATGGATTATATATTTTTAAATAGTTCAAGCTTATAACGACCACCACGATAATCCCAAGAAAACAAATTAATCGTGAATATTCCCTGATTGATTGAACCGATTGAACCGATGTCTGTTGGAGCAGTCGAGTTCTGGAGTAGAAACCGCGTCTCCACAAGCATAGCGTAGGACGCCCGGACCGAGGGACCGACGACTTGCGAAAAGTCGCTGGTGGAGTCTGGATGAGAAAAGCGGAGGACCGGGATATCTGGCGCAAAATGGGGGAGGCCTATGTCCAGCAGTGGACTGCGATAGGTTGAATAGGAACCATTCAAACTTAAATTTAATTTCTAGAACAATCTTGGTATTGTTAACCGATACAACGTGTAGCTAAATCCTCTAAAACCGTTAAATCACTGTAGCTAAACCGACGAAATCGCACATCCAAATCAATAATACCATTCGGGAGTTAAATCGGTAGGTACCGATTTACGTAGAAAATACCGAAAATCAGTTCGTATACCGTTATAAATTGCTTCTATATGTACCAATGACACCGCTCATCATTTATTCGTAGACTCCGAAATCGAGTTGAGAACCGGTTTTCACACAAATGTGGCGAATTTCTCGATTATCATAATAAAGTAGGGTCGTCTGTCCTGTTCTAACTAAGGCTATGTTTATCGGTAAGACAGAGATAGGGAATATCGATTCAAGTCTTATTTTTCGGTTATTGGAATAGTGAATACGAATGTGGATTTGATAGTGAAATAAAATATTGTAGACGACATTTTTGTTTTATGCGGAAAAATTGGGTTACGTTCCATTTAAAAGTTATCAGTTGAAGCTTTCGGTGAAGTAGGTTATAAGAATATTATGTATACGGTAAATTCATCACGGGTGATATAATGAAATAACACGTCAATTACTATATAGCACTTAAACCTTCTCCTGAATGTATCAAATACTTTTATGAAAACCGCACCGAAGCTTTTGCTTAAGCCAAACGCGAGATAATTGCGGACAAACATACATATATGTATATACTATCTGGTCATACTGAGAACCTCCTTTTTTGAAGTCGGTTGAAAATAGATTCATTTTTGTAGTAGCGCCGTAGGTGGCTCAATGGTGTGGACTGTTGCCTTTCTACCAGGAGGGCGCAGGTTCAAATCTCGCCACGTAATGTCTTTTCATACGCTATGACCTTACGGTCCATAGTCCCCATGGCCATGCTAGGTACATTAATTAGGTGGTAGACTCGGTACGGAGTCGTCTGGGTAGGTACCATCGTAGTGCCAGATATTTTCCCGTGAAATAGGAATGAGGGCACTGTAGCTAGTAAATTACCGGGTATATGAGCACGGGCGCAGAGCAGTGATGATGGAAAAATAACTACCTACTGTTATCAATTTCCTTCAACACTTCTGTCATGGTCAGGCGTATCATTAACCATGAAGTGAACGCATTGACCGTTCACTTATGACATAAAAAAATCCTATTTGGGAATGTTTGTGACCCGCAGAGGGGTGCTATAAGGTGGTTTATTTAGCTATAAGGAGCAAACGGCTCAGCTGATGGTAAATGACACCATCGTTCATGTATGTTTCAATGATCCTTATATCATTTTAAATAAAACAAGTACCATACATGCAATTTTCATCGTTTCGGATGGTAAACAAGTTATTCAGTCGTGAAATATGCAAAGCGTACATAGCAGAGTGCCTCATTTGAAATGTATGATTTGCTTTTCAAAAATAAGTTACAGCATGTAATTTTCAAATGGGTGGATTTTTCTACGAGGGTTTATTATAATAAAATTATCGATAATCTCCAGTACATAATGGCCGTTGGAACAGATGATGCTACCTGTCAAAATGTAAACGAGGCGCTGACAAGTATATTATTTCGAAAGCTGACGCCGATGGTAGAGGCTGCCTGAGGAAATTGGATAATTAGCGTTAAACATAGATGAGATATTTAATTCGACTAGTATTTAAAAAGTACCAGGAAATAGCAACCGGAAACCGATAATTCGTGATCTGTCAAATATCCGCTCTTTCTTTTTCTTCATTGATCCGTTTTCGATCTCCAACCCCTTTACTTTTTCTTTGTTCGAATCTTCATGTTTGGCAATATCACTTACCATCTGATGAATTGTTTACTAATTTATTTATTTATTTATTATTACCACATATATATTATCATTACAGGTCTTAACCTAATGCGATAATACATGTTATATTAAATTTTTGTTGATTGATAACAAATGGTGAACAAAGCAACCCTAGTGAATTCGTTCAGAGCACAGCAGAAGTCATCATCATTATCTTCTTCGGCCTAAAACGTGTTACTGCTGGGAAACTATACAGCATAACTATGGAGAGATTGCACTGTTCCACCACGCGAGCTATATGCTGATTGGCGGGTGTTACCTCGTTTATCTTGCAATTAAAATAGATTCTAGACCGTTATAACAATAGCTCTCTATTCGCTTCTTCACCAAATACACAGAACTGAGACCTCCTGACACAGGCAACTTCACCCCATCCTATAGTCGGAATCCGGAAACTTCTTCACGAATTTGTATTCTGGCAACTCCACGCCAGATTATGCGAACGGTTCGCAAAGTTGGTACTTAAATAATGTATGAAATTATGCAAAACATGGAGTCAGCCTTCAGTTTATCATTTTTGAGTGGTCGCTCTTTGAGTGAAACGTGACTCGGTGGCTACAGTTGTGAGTTTAACTCCGGTATCGGTACGATAGCCGAAGTTTCCTGAATCATCGTTATGAAAAATGTTACTTACGGAAAATACTTGCGGCGAGATTCGGAAAACGGTTTTCTTGTTGCTGCCAAAGTTTGGGAAGTGGTGTAAACTTTGTCTGATGCGGAGCCGAGAGTCAAATTGTTACGCCAAATAAAGTGATTTTGGTGTAAAAACATTTGTGTAAATGTTTGACGAACCTTGTGATTTAATGTTTGAAAGTCAGCTAGAAAGACATAGGTTCTTAAATTATAAATAATAATAATAAATATATCCACTGACTCGAGCGTCGGTGGCTCAGTGGTGTG
>PQWD01012877.1:0-32611 GCA_019425675.1 Leucinodes orbonalis | reverse complement strand
GGGTCACCACGCCCTTTAAGTGGTAACAATCATGGATTCAAAGACTGGTTTCAAAAGTATTCCTCGGCGGGTCCAGCACTTCCGGTGCTGGGGAATCCCGCACGCGCTCCCAAAAGGAGCGCGTCTGCCCCAAAGTATACGAGGGGGGCAAAAATCAGCCTTCGGCGTCCACGTCGGACGGTAGTGTGGTAGCGAAGCGACGGAGTACAAGGTCGCGTAATGTTGTTGAGGTGGAGGACGATGATGATCGTAGTGGTCGTTCTTCTGCAGGGTTTGAACTGGACTCCGATGATACGGAGTGTGGAGGTCGCGAGAGCGCGATGTCTCTTGTCTCGGAGTGTAGCAAGAGGAAGAGGCAGTCGGACTTTGAGTCCGATGACGAAAGAGATCGGGATTGGGGTGCGGGTCCTGTGGAGACCCGCCCATCATCTAAACGGGGCAGGGGGCGCCCGCCGACGACCGGCAAATTTGTCGGTCTCGCAAAGGCAAAGAAGGCCCTCAACGATGAGAAGGAGCGCGAGCTCCGCCTCGAAGCCGAGGCGGAGATTGCCCATCGACAAGTGAAATAAGGGAGCAGAGAGTCGCGGAGAAGCCGCCTTCAGGGGAAACCGGGCGAAGTGAACGCCCTGTTCATGCCAATGGCTGAACTGAGTGACAGGCTCGCACAGAATTCAATGTGCATCATGCGCGTAGCACAGACCTCGGGCAACCTAAAAGGGACCTTTATGAAGGCCCTCAAGGAGGTTGCCCTGAGCGTCCATGACGTTGCTAGGGCCCTGGTGCAAGGCCCGCGTCCAAGGAGGAAGGATTTGCTGCTGGAGGCGAATGCCCGCCTCAAAGCACGTCTGACGCGCAGAGTTCGAGCTCAACCGTTCCGGAAAGAGCTCGACGAGCTAAAGGCCCGCCCAACACCATCTCGGCGGCACCGCTTGTCGTCGGAGGCCCTCACGCAACTGTGGCCTCCACGTTGAAGATTGTGGCCGAGCAAAGTTGTCGGCCATCAAGGGGCTCTTTACACCCCCCGACGCGCCGACCTCGGTCGACTCGACTAGAGCGGCACAACCCTCGCCACGGCGTCGTTCAACGAGCGTGGCGAGGGAAACAATTCCGGAGGCGGACATTCCGGCCGCAACTTCCACGCCACCCCCTTTACAGGAGGCGTGGTCACTGTTGCTGGCCGAAGAAGGGGTAGTAAGTCGCTGGAGGAAGCTGCCGGCCCGGCACCAACGCCGAGGCAAAAGGCACCCCCCAAGACAAAAGAAGCGCAGGAGGAGGAGGAAGCGGCGGCAGGCACGGGTACCCAAAGCCCCGGCGGTCCTGTGACAATCGCCCCTAACGCTGCGAGGGTGTCGAATTAAAGACATCCTCACGAAGGCGCGCGCGAACATGACCTCGCAGCGCTGGGAATCCCGGAGCTCCGGATGCGCACCTCCATTTCCGGGGGCGAATCATGGAGATTCCGGGGCGATTCCCTGACGGCGGACAAGCTCGCAAAAAGCTGGAGCGGGTCTTGGGGAGGATGTGCGGTGTCGCGACCGGTGAAGTCCAGCGAGCTCCGCATCACCGGGTTGGACGACACCATCACAAACAGGAGGTGGTCTGGAAGATGTCCCAAACCGTAGGCTGCGGTATGGGGGAATTAAAGACAGGGGACATTCGTCGCTCCGGGCGTGGCCTTGGAAGCCTATGGCTTCAGGCGCCCGTGGAAGTGGCCAAGAAGCTGGCAGCGTTAGGGCGTCTCAACATGGGTTGGAGCTCGGCGAGGATCCAACTTTGGAGCCTCGTCCGTTGAGATGCCACAAGTGTTGGAAGTCGGCCACACCAAGCCGATGTGCACAGCAGCGACGACCGCAGCGGACTATGTTACCGCTGCGGAAAGCCAGACCACCAGGCAGCGACTTGCGTGGCGCCCCCTCACTGTGCGCTTTGCACAGCAAGGGAAAGCAGCGACCACGCCCTCGGCAGCCGAGGTTGCTCGGGTGGAATGCCGAGGAAGACGCGCGGAGCACGGGCCGGGGTGGACAAGCCGCCCAAGCCGTGAGCACCGCAGGTGAGCCCGGGCAGTGACTGGGGACGTCACTGTCCGCATTGCACGGGCCACTGCGAAGGTAGGGACATCCAGTGGCCTGGATGTCCCTTCGCGTAGTATTTGCGCCGGCGGGGTAGCTGTAGTTAGACTACTAAAGGGAACCCAGCCCCCGTCCACAGACCGCGCGCGTAGGCCACCCCTGGGGTTTTAGTGGGTAATTGCGGCAATTTCCATCTTAGCCGCACTAGTCCCACATACCCCCGCCATCCCCAGTGGCGGGGCATGCGAGGCATTTCCCCAGGGTGAAAAAAAAAAAAAAAAAAAAAAAGGTTAGGTTAGGTTGGGGTGCGTGGTGAGATACCTCCTCGTGGTGCACCCTGGTAACGTCCCAGTTTTTGGGACGGCTAAAATCTCACCAACAGGCGCGGCTAGTTTGACACTTTTCGTCGGCTAGTCGGGCCGCCCGTAAACCCCAATCACGGGGAACGGTGGCCGGTGTCTCAGTCTGAGACGCGGGCCGCGTGGAGACAACCACTATAAAAAACCACGGGGTGGGGTATGCCGCTCCCACTCCTCTGCTTTCAGAGGATGTCGGGAGTGGCCGGGCAAACCGTTATCCCCAGTCTGGGGACCGGGGACCGTTGCGATTTGTCATCTTTTCGCACGGTCGCGAGGAGCCAACCTCAATAAAAAACCCTTAAATCCCAAGGTGTATGCGTGCCGAGGGGATGGATGGCCGGGAGGTAGTCCCGGTCGCTAACGCAGAGGGAGGGTGTTGTTGGTCACCACGCCCATAAGTGGTAAAAATCATGGAAAATAAGTCTGTATTGAAAAAGAGTCTCCGGGCGGGTCCCAGCACTTCAGGTGCTGGGGAATCCCGCACGCGCTCCCAAAAGGAGCGCGTCTGCCCCACGTACTACGGAGGGGGCACAAGCAGCTTACGGCCAAACGGGCAAAGGGAGTAGGAGGTCCGGCGCAATATCCAGCGCGGACGAGGATGACGAAGAGTGTGAGTTGGTCTGTCGGAACTGACTCGGATGATGCAACCGAAGTAGAGAACCTGTGGAAGTGCGGCTTCCATGTATCGGATGCGAAAAGGAAGAGAGGGGAGATCTCCGACTCGGACGAGCGTCGCGACCCGGAATGGGGAGCAGGACCTCAAGAGTCGGTTACGCGCCCCTCTAAAAGAGGAAGAGGACGTCCTCCCACGACGGGAGTTACGTGGGTCTGGCAAAGGCCAAAAAGGAACTACTGGACCAAAAGGAGAGGGAGATCCGCTTGCAAGCGGAAGAGGAGCTCCTACAGATGGCGACTCGGATAAAGGAGCGCAGGGTGTCGGGCGAAGTGGCCCTCGCTGACCCCAAGCGATCGGACCCCGAGTTTCTATCCCTCCTCGAGCTCTGCGGCCGCTTGTCGCAGAGCTCGAAGTGTATAGTCAAGGTGGCGCAGACGTCCGGGAACCTTAAGGGTACCTTCGTGAAGGCCCTTAAGGAGGTTGCCCGGGACGTACACGGGGTCGCCAGGGTGTTGATGCACCGTGAGGCCTCAGAAGAAGAGGAAAGGTTGCGTGAGGCCAACGGCAACCTCAAGGCGGAGCTGGAAGCCCAGAGGCGTGTGGTGGAACAGCTGAAAAAAGATTTGACCGAGCTTCGGACTCGGCCAGCTGTTCCCCAGGACGAGGTGGAAAAGATTGTCGCAGCGAGGGTCGAAGAAGCCCTCGCGAAAAAGACCAGAGAAGACAGGAGGGTCTCCAAAACCCCCGAAAGGCGTCGTTCAGCGACGCCGATGGAATTGACGACTTCTCAGCCGCCCTGCGCATCGCCGGTTCTCCAGCCGGGACGTGTAGGTGCGGCTCGCAGGTCCTCTTTGAGGTCTGTGGTTTCGGTGGCTCCCACGCCTCCCCCTATACAGGAGGCGTGGTCGGAGGTGGTCGCCAGGCAAAGGAAAAAAAACCACGGCACCAGCTGCTCCTGCGCCGGTTGTTCAGCCGGCACAACGGAAAGCGGTGCCGAAAAAGAAGAAGCGCAAGAGAAGGAAAAAGAAGAGGAGGCAGCCGAAAGCCCCGAAGGGTCCGGCGGTCGTTTTCACGATCGCCGAAGAAGCCGCTGACAAGCTCGAGTACAGCGAGCTTTTAAAAAAGGCCCGCGAGAACATCAATCTCGCGGAGCTAGGTATTTCCGGGCCTCAAATGCGCACCGCTATTACTGGCGGGCGCATTATAGAGTTGCCCGGATCTGACGCGAAGAAGGCAGACGCGCTTGCAAAAAAGCTGCGGAATATTTTCGGTGAGGGGGTTCGGGTGTCCAGACCGGAGAAGTGTTGCGAGCTGCGCATCACCGGTCTGGACGACTCGATTCGCAAAGAAGAGGTGGTGGGAGGCGCCAGGCTGCGGGCTGTGGGATGGGCCCCTTCAAGTGGGAAATTCAGGCGCCACGGGCGAGGCCTCGGGAGCGTATGGCTCCGGGCCCCCGTGGAGATCGCCAAAAAACTTGCGCAGATGGGGCACCTCGCCATGGCTGGAGCACGGCGCGGATTCGGTTGCTCGAACCGCGCGTGCTGAGGTGCCAAAGTGTTGGAGCCGGGCCATGTATGGCTCGCTGCTCCAACGAGGAGGACCGCAGCGGTTTATGCTACCGCTGCGGAAAGCCGGGCCACATCGCAGCTGCGTGTGTGGCCGCCCCTGCTTGCGCACTCTGCGCCAGTAAGGGGCTTTCGGCGAGCCATGCCGTCGGCAGCCAGGGTTGCCAGGTGCCGACGAAGAAGTCGCGCGGAGCACGGGCCAAGGGCGGAGTAGCCGCCGTAGCCGTGGGCACCGCAAGTGATCCCCGCGAGTAGAGACTGGGGACGTCTCTACTCGCATTGCACGGGGCACTGCGAAGGTCGGGACGTCCAGTGGCCTGGATGTCCCGTCGGCGTAGTCACGCATACGCCAGGGCGGGGGGTTTGACGCTGACGTTCGTTCACGAGAACCCTGCCCCCCGTCCGCACGCGCGCGAAGGCCACCCCAGGGGTTTTAGTGGGTAATTCCGCCACGATGGCGGACTAGTCCCACATAACCGGTGCCACCCCCAGTGGCACGGTATGCGAGGCATTTCCCCTGGGATACAAAAAAAAAAAAAAAAAAAAAAAAAAAAAAAAAAAAAAAAAAAAAGGTTAGGTTAGGTTGGGGTGCGTGGTGAGATACCTCCTCGTGGTGCACCCTGGTAACGTCCCAGTTTTGGGACGGCTAAAATCTCACCAACAGGCGCGGCTAGTTTGACACTTTTCGTCGGCTAGTCGGGCCGCCCGTAAACCCCAATCACGGGGAACGGTGGCCGGTGTCTCAGTCTGAGACGCGGGCCGCGTGGAGACAACCACTATAAAAAACCACGGGGTGGGGTTGCCGCTCCCTCTCCTCTGCTTTCAGAGGTTTGGGAGTGGCTGGGGCATACCGTTATCCCCAGTCTGGGGACCGGGGACCGTTGCGATTTTCCATCTTTTCGCACGGTCGCGAGGAGCCAACCTCAATAAAAAACCCTTAAATCCCAAGGTGTAAGCGTGCCGAGGGGATGGATGGCCGGGGAGGTAGTCCCGGTCGCTAACGCTGGGGGGGGGGTTAGTTGGGCCACCACGCCCATTAAGTGGTACAAAATAATGGACAAAGCTGATTTGAAAAGGATTCCTCGGGCGGGTCCCAGCACTTCAGGTGCTGGGGAATCCCGCACGCGTCTCCGCAAGGAGCGCGTCTGCCCCACTGTATACGAGGGGGCCAAAAATCAGTCTTCGGCCCAGACGGGCAAAGGTAGAGGTAGGAGAGTCCGGCGCGTGTCGTCTAGCGCGGACGAAGAGTGTGAGGTGTTGTCGGGGTCTGAACTCGACTCCGACGACGCAACAGAGATGGAGCGGACATGTGGCAGTGCCATGTCCATGGCGTCAGAAGTGTCGAAGAGGAAGAGAGGGGAGATGTCCGATTCGGACGAGGGCCGCGACCCGGAATGGGGAGCAGGACCTCAAGAGTCGGGCACGCGCCCCTCTAAGAGAGGGCGAGGGGCGTCCTCCAACTACTGGAGTTTACGTGGGTCTAGCTAAGGCCAAAAAGGCCTTGCTAGACCAAAAAGAGAGAGAGATCCGCCTTCAAGCGGAAGAGGAGCTTTTAGAGATGGCGGCTCGGATTAAGGAACGCAGGGTGTCAGGCGAAGTGGCCCTCGCCGATCCCAAAAAGTCCGACCCCGAGTTCCTGTCTCTCCTCGAGCTCTGCGGCCGATTGTCGCAGAGCTCGAAATGCATAGTGAAGGTGGCGCAGACGTCCGGGAACCTTAAGGGTACCTTTGTGAAGGCCCTTAAGGAGGCCGCCCTGGACGTCCACGGGGTTGCCAGCGTTCTTTTAAGACGCGAGGCATCGGAGGAGGAGGCGGTCCTCCGCGACTCGGTCGCCGCGCTTAAGGACCAATTGAGAGACAAGGAGCGGGACCTCTCCAGTTTACGGAGAGAGCTCCAGGAGCTGAAGTCCCGCCCAAGAACAAAGGAGAGGCAGGCTCCACCCGAGGCAGTGGCTGACGTCATAGCCACTCGGGTGGAACAAGTTATTTCGGAGAGACTGCCGGCGCGAAGAAGGGTCCTTTACACCCCAGAATCGCGCCGTGCCTCAAGTCCCATGGACGTGGTGCAAGCTCCGACCGCGGTCCAGTCCCCGATCCTAGGATCGAGTCGGGTCAGTGTCGTGAGCAGGAGATCGGCCGCGACGGAGGTGGCTGCCACCACCCCGCCTCCCCCTTTACAGGAGGCGTGGTCCACAGTGGCAGCGCGCGGCACCAAAAAGAAGACAAAGTCGGCTAGTCCGGCTGTGAAGCCGCCACAGCCGAAGCCGACTAAAAAGAAGAGAAGAAGGCGCAAGAGGAAGAAACAGCCGAGGGTGCCGAAGTCGCCGGCGATTGCCATCACAATCACCCCCGGACGCGGCCAAGGGCGGCCTAGAGTACTCGGCCGTCATAAAGAAAGCCCGAGAAGGCATAAACTTAGGGGAGCTGGGAATCCCAGAGGGGATTCGTATGCGCACCGCCATCGGGTGGGCGTATAATTGAGATCCCCGGGGCAGACGCGCTCAAAGCCGATGTGTTGGCTAGGCGCATGGAGCGGTTGCTTGGTGACGACGTCCGGGTCACCAGACCGGTGAAGTGCAGTGAGCTGCGCATCACCGGCCTGGATGACTCCGTCACCAAGCAAGAAGTGGTTTGGGCCGCATCCCAAAAGGCGGGATGCGGCATGGGCGAACTGACGCCCGGGGAGATTCGCCGCCAGGGCAGAGGCCTTGGCAGCATGTGGATGAGGGCTCCGGTGGCGGCCGCAAAGCTGCTCGCTAAGGAGCAACGCCTAGCAATAGGCTGGAGCATGGCGCGGGTTCGGCTCCTTGAACCCCGCCCATTGCGGTGCCATCGCTGCCTCGAGGTCGGCCACACGATGTCGACCTGCGAGGCGGAGACAGACCGCAGCGGTCTCTGTTACCGCTGCGGTAAGCCAGAACATAAAGCGGCGGTATGTTCGGCGGCGCCCCACTGCGCACTCTGCGCGAGCAAGGGTAAGCCAGCCAACCACATGCTCGGCAGTAGGGGGTGTCCTCCCGCCCCTGAAAGGCCGAGAGCGACGCGCGGAGCCCGGGCCAAGGGTGGTGCAGCCACCGTAGCCGGGAGTTCCGTAGAGGCCAGCGGGCAGTAACTGGGGAAGTTACTGTCCGCATTGCACAGGTCTCTGCGAAGGTTGGGACATCCAGTGGCCTGGATGTCCCATCGGCGTAGCACATTGACGCCAGGGCGGGGGGTTTGACGCTGACGTTCGTAAGAGAGCCCTGCCCCCCGTCCCCAGAAGCGCGCGTAGGCCACCCCAGGGGTTTTAGTGGGTAATTCCGCCACGTGGCGGACTAGTCCACATAACCGGTGCCATCCCCAGTGGCACGGTTGCGAGGGATTTCCCTGGGTTACAAAAAAAAAAAAAAAAAAAAAAAAAAAAAAAAAAAAGTAGGTTAGGTTAGGTTAGTTTGTTAGGTTAGGTTTAGGTTAGTTAGGTTAGTTAGTAGGTTAGGTTAGGTTAGTTGGGTGGTGGGGTGCAAGCCGGGTTACCTCGTGTGCTTGGACTGTTGTTTGTCCTTGTCGAATTTTATTCTGCAGGGAACGACAAGTTTGGGCCGGTGCACCCTGGGCGACGGGAATAATCTTAAAGTTTTACTTTGAGCAATTCCTCGTCGGCTAAATACTCGGCGGGGCTGGCTGTCCTCTGCCCCTCTGCTTTATCAGAGGCGTATGAGGGCGGTCAGGGGGGGGCATACCGTTACTCCCAGTCTGGGAGCCGGGGACTGGTTGCGATCTTTTCGATCTTTCGCACAGTCGCGAGGAGCCAACCTCAATAAAAAACCCCTAAATCCCAAGGTTTGAAGGCGCGCCGAGGGGATGGATGGCCGGGGGGGTAGTCTCGGTCACTAGCGCAAGTGGGGGGGCAGCTGCGCCCGCAAGCAGTTTTTCACAATGAACAGTGCTGGCAAAAATACATTACCCCAGGAGGGTACCTGTCGCTCCGCGGCAGGAGAATCCCTCCCCGTCGTTGACGGGCTGCCCCACGTATCTGGGGGGGGCACCCATTGTTCTGCGGCTTCGGCCGTGTCGGTTGAAGGAGGTGTAGATAATGTAAATAGTGGTGTAAATATTAGTGTAAATAAAGGTGTAAATATTTGTGTAGATAATGAGAGGGAAACGGAATCGAGGATTGATGATAGTCCGGTTTTTAATGTAAATAATGTACATAGTTCATATGGGAATGCTTTGCGTTCTAAAAGAGATGGTGATGTGGAGCCCCTTGCTGGGCTCAACAAGACACGTGAGCTGCGAGTATCATTGACTCGCATTGACATGGCTGGCACATCTGACTCATCTGTGGCTACGATGGTCACAGTAGGGTCGGATAAATCTAAAAATTCGGCCTCTGGCAAATTCTGGAGTGGGAGAAGGAGTAGGAAGAGGTCACGTGGCGATGAATCGCGTTTGTCAACAGGGGATTCAAGGTCTGAGTCTGAGGACTCAATGCGATCTCCATTAAAGGTGAGGGCTGGAGCAGCCAGGCGCGGCCGTGGAAGGCCGCCTACCACGGGTGAATACGTTGGGCTTTGTGACCAAAAGCAGCAATATTTAAAGCTCCAGAGAGAGGAGCTTGAGGCCCGGGCTGAAAGGGAGCTATTGGATATTACTGTTGAGGCAAAAAAGACGCGGGCGTCAACGCGCCGCATGCTCTCACCCAACAGTCAGGAGGTGATTGAGAGTGACGAGGCCACGACTGCCACTCTTATACAACAGATCGGAGTCGGCTTAAACCTTGTCGAACAGGTCAAGAGCAAATCGAGTAGGTTAAAGGGCACAATGAAGGCCGCCCTTAATGAAGCAGGGGACATCATAAGGGAAGCCACATATGTCCTTGCTCGACGCACAACATCTGACGAAGTAAGGGAGCTGCAGGCTCAGAATGACCGGCTGAAGGCCGAAATGGACATGATGAGGAGGGAAATGGCCGATTTAAAGGCCACCCTGAACCAAAGGGAAGACAGAGTGCCTGTTCAGGTGGACTCGCAGCCTTCAGCTGCAATGGAAGAGTGGGCTTCCAAAATTATGAATGTGGTGCTGACGCGCGTTAATGCGCGCTTCGAGGGCCTAGAGACTCGTCTCAATCCAGAGCCGAGACCACCGTTGGCTCACGACAAAAGACGGGAAGAAGCTCGACAAAGAATTGTCCCAGCTCCTGTGCAAGAGGAGGTTGTTACAGTGCCCCAAAAAACTCAGGAGGTAAAAGGGAAAAAGCGTACCAAAAAGGGCAAAGTAGTTGCAGATCCTAAGGGCGCTATCTCAGAGTCTGCCCCCCGGCCTCTCCCACCAGCACCAGCGTCTATGAGTGAGGCCTGGACTAAAGTGGTGAAGCGAGGTGGTACGAATAGTGGAAAGCGTGGGGCAGTTAAACCTCAAGTGAAAGCAGCTTCGTCTGCTCAGATTAGAACTCGTCCGCCCAGGTCATCTGCTGTTGTCATAACTGTACAGGAGGGCGCTGCAGATCGGGGCGTGACATATGCGTCAGCAATAACTGAAGCGAAAACCCGCATAGATATTGCGGAGATTGGGATTGAGGGGGTCAGGTTCAAAAGGGCTGTTACAGGTGCAGCCATTATTGAACTTCCTGGAGCCACAAGTGGGGATAAAGCGGATATTTTGGCAGCAAAACTCCGCGAAATATATGATGAGAGGGATGTTCGCGTGTCCAGGCCTCAGAAATGCTGTGAGCTGCGTGTTTCGGGCCTGGATGATTCTGTCACGGCGGAGGAAGTTGCTAGTGCAATCGCCAAACTAGGGGAGTGTCCTGCCGAGCAGGTCAAAGTACAGACGCCGAAGCGCGACTACACCGGATTGTGCTCTACCTGGGCAAAATGCCCGGTATTGGCAGCTAAAAAAGTAGCTGAAGGGAGATTGTTGGTGGGCTGGGTCGCTGCCCGTGTCAAGATTCTTCCAGCTAGAGATCTGCGATGTTTCCGCTGTCTTGAAGCGGGTCATGTCCGAGCGCAGTGTTCAGCAGAGGTAGACCGTAGCAGTCAATGCTACCGCTGCGGTCAAATTGGTCATATTGCGTCAAGCTGCACGAATGATCCGCACTGCACGCTCTGTTCAGAAGCTGGGAAACCATCGACTCACAGGTTAGGTAGTAGGAGTTGTAAAGCTCCCAAAACCAAAGGCGTAAAGAAAGCATCGGCAAGCGCCCAAGGCCAGCCTATGCGATCTGCTCCTCCCAACAGGACTGAAGAAGTGGAGATGGCCATTACCTAAATGGCTACTAGGTTCCTACAGGCGAATATCAACCACTGTGCCAGAGCTCAAGACCTCCTTCATCAGAGCATGGCACAGTGGTCGATACAAATATGTGTTGTTAGCGAACCCTATTTTGTTACCACACGTGATGATTGGGCTTGTGATCTGGAAGAAAAAGTGGTCATTATTACAAATAGTTCAGCTGACTCACCTCCATTCTCAATGGTCCGGAAAGGTCGTGGTTATGTGGCGGCAATGGTTGGAGACATCCTTGTGGTGGGTGTCTATTTTTCTCCAAACAGAAGTTTTGCTGACTTTGAAGCATATATGGCGCAGTTAGAGACCATACTCACGGGTTGGAGACATCCCCACCATGTAATAATGGCTGGGGATCTTAATGCAAAATCCACTGCGTGGGGCTCTCGTTTAACGGACGCGCGTGGTGAATTTGTTGAAGAGTGGTTGCTCACTAATGGTCTATTGATTCTCAACAGAGGTACAGTAGATACATGTGTGCGGGCATCGGGCGGATCTGTAGTAGATATCACCTTCGCAAGTACAGGTATAGATCGATGTGTCCGGAACTGGGAAGTGTTAGAGGGGGTTGAATCCTTATCGGACCATCGTTACGTGCGTTTTGATGTCTCCCCGCCTCCACAACGTAACCAGAACAGCTTGGTTCGTTTATCAGTGGAGGTAGGCCCGAGGTGGGCAATCAAGCGTCTTAATCGAGAAAATCTCGCTTTGGCTGCCTCTGTTGCGAGTTGGCCTCGGGGCCCAGATGTGTCGGACCCTAATAGTGAAGCCGTGTGGTTCCGTGAGACCATGTCGCATGTGTGCGATGCGGCAATGCCACGAGTTGGTCTGCTGTCTCCACGCGCGGCAGTGCACTGGTGGTCTCCGGAGCTGGCACGGCTAAGAGAGGTTTGCGTTGTAAAAAGACGTCGGTACGCTAGACACCGTAGAAGACGGAATCGTGACGTCTCGTTAGATGCCCCACTTTACGAAGACTATCAAATAGCAAAGAAAGAGCTACGTAATGCTATTTGTGATGCCAAAAATGCATCTTGGCAGGAACTTCTGGCAACATTAGACCAGGATCCATGGGGTAGGCCCTATCGACTAGTGATGAGTCGTCTGCGTCCTTGGGCCCCTCCACTAACATCCAGCATGGATCCTGGATTGCTGCAGAGTGTCGTAGAGGTGTTGTTTCCGGACAGGCAGGAGTACACATTTCCGGTCGCGTTTCATGTTGCGTCGAGTAATGATGAAGAGGTACCGGAGGTTTCTGAGGAGGAACTGGGAGCAGCCGTCCTTCGCCTTCAGGGTAAAAATACGGCCCCTGGCCCTGATGGGGTCCCAGGGAAAGCATGGGTGTTGGCAATGCGGAATGGTCTCGAACCCCGTTTCCGGGCTTTAATCTCGGATTGTTTACGTAGTGGCGAGTTCCCTGCAAGTTGGAAAGTTGGTAAACTGGTACTGTTAAGGAAGGAGGGTCGTCCAGTTGACTCTCCTTCTGCATATAGGCCGATTGTACTAATCGATGAACCGGCAAAGCTTTGCGAGCGAGTCATCGCTGCTCGCATTAACAAGCATCTGGCTGATGTAGGACCAGGACTGACGGACAACCAGTATGGGTTTCGACAGGGCAGATCCACCGTTGACGCTATTAAACGTGTGAGGGCCCTTGTCGAATCGGAGGTGGCGCAAGGAGGTTTCGTGGTGGCGGTGTCTTTGGACATCGCCAATGCCTTCAATACCCTCCCACATGGGTGTATCGAGGAAGCCATGAAATACCACCAGATTCCGGCATATTTAAGAAAGGTTGTTGCATCGTACTTGGGGAATAGAGCAGTGATCTATCCTACGAAGAACGGTTGGGACAGAAGACAGGTGTCGTGTGGGGTTCCACAGGGGTCGGTTCTGGGTCCGCTCCTGTGGAACATAGGCTACGACTGGGCTATCCGCGGTGCAAATCTTCAGGGTGTCGGTGTAGTTTGCTACGCCGACGACACTCTTGTCACTGCCAAGGGTAAATCTTATAGAGAGGCGGCAATTCTGGCAACGGCAGGCGTTGCTCATATTGTTGACAGAATACGGCGATTAGGCTTAGAAGTGTCCCTCCATAAATCGAAAGCAATATGCTTTCATGGACCAAGGCAGAAGCCACCAGTGGGATCAGAGATTGTTGTGGGTGGCGTCTCCATCGCTGTCGAGATGACCATGAAGTACCTTGGATTGGTCCTCGACAGTCGATGGAACTTTAAGGCTCACTTTGCAGCTCTGGTCCCTAAACTGATGAAAACATCTGCGGCATTGTGCAGACTTATGCCCAATATGGGTGGGCCGAATATGGGGTGTCGTCGACTTTTTGCTGGAGTCATTCGCTCCATAGCTCTTTACGGCGCTCCTGTCTGGGTGGATGCCCTTTCACATAGGGAGAACACGGCTGCGCTCAGAAGACCACAGCGCGCCATGGCGCGACGTATTATTTGTGCGTACTCCACGGTGTCGCGTGAGGCTGCATGTGCGCTGGCGGGCACTCCACCGTGGGAGCTTGAGGCCAGAGTGTTGGCAGCGGTCTACCATCAAGCCGCTGCCGCACGTAGCAGTGGCAATCCTCCAGTCCATCAGGAGGTAGAGCGGTGGAGGGAGTTGGCTCGCAGCGAGATGGTTGACATTTGGTCGTGCAGTCTAATGGAGCCTAGTGCGGGGCATCGAACCATTCAGGCACTGCAACCAATTATGAGAGAGTGGCTTGAAAGAAGTCATGGTATCATGACTTATCATATGGTGCAGGTTTTGACCGGACACGGGTGTTTCGGCAAATACCTGCACAAAATTGGACGAGAAGACTCCACAAGCTGTCATCATTGTGGAGGTTCTGATGATACTGCACAGCACACTTTGGAGCACTGTTCTGCATGGGTTGATGAAAGAACGGCACTGTGTGCTGAAATCGGACTTGACTTGTCGCTATTGGCTGTGTTGAAAGCCATAGTCAATAGCCCTACTGGATGGGACGCTTTTTCAACCTTCTGTGACAAGGTTTTGTCATCTAAAGAGGCAGCGGAAAGGGAGAGGGAGAACAACCCCTTGGCCCCTCCCGCACGACGCAGAAGAGTTGGTCGGAGGCGACGGGACTTTTCCCGTCAACTCCAAATCTAGTCTTGTTTCTAGTCTTTTAGGGTAGGATGGCCTCAGTGAGTTGGCACTTTACACCTGCTTGCTGAGTGCCTTTTTTGTAAATATAGGTTAGTGTACATTTGTATATAAAATTGCTTCATGTAAATATTTGTATATAGTTGTACATAGTTCTTGAGTGGTTTGATCACGCTGGTGGATTCACTCTAGTGAATAAACTGTGCTGGGGACATATCCGGGAAAGGCCTGGCTACACCGGTGTCCCCCAGTTACAGTGAGATGGCAACAGAGGACTGTTTTAGTGGGTAGGCCATCCCCTTCTGGGATGGAGAGCCCCACATACCCCGCCGTGCGATTCAGCGGCGGGCATGCAATTCAATGCATTTTTGACCTCTTTAAAAAAAAAAAAAAAAAAAAAAAAAAGGTTAGGTTGGGGTGCGTGCCGGGTTACCTCCTCGTGTGCTTGGACTGTTGTTTGTCCTTGTCGAATTTTATTCTGCAGGGAACGACAACAGTTTGGGCCGGTGCACCCTGGGCGACGGGGAATAATCTTAAAGTTTTACTTTGAGCATTATTCTTCGTCGGCTAAATACTCGGCGGGGCTGGCTGTCCTCTGCCCCTCTGCTTAGCAGAGCGTATGAGGGTGGTCAGGGGGGGCAAACCGTTACTCCCAGTCTGGGAGCCGGGGACCGTTGCGATTTTCCATCTTTTCGCACGTCGCGAGGAGCCAACCTCAATAAAAAACCCCTAAATCCAAGGTTTGAAGGCGCGCCGAGGATGGATGGCCGGGGGGTAGTCTCGGTCACTAGCGCAAGAGGGGCTGCTGCGCCCGGCAGCAGTGGAAACATGAATAGTGGACAAATACACGTATTCTCCAGGAGGTCCAGTCGTGATTCGGCTGGGAATCCCTCCCGTCCTTAGGACGGGCAGCCCCAAGTATCTGGAGGGGGGGCCATTATTCTACGGTTTCGGCCGTGTCAGTTGATGAGGATGTGTAAATATATCTGTAAATAGTATTGTAAATAGTGAGGAGGAAGTAGAAGAGAGGGATTGTCAATCCCCTGTAAATTTTGTAAATAGATGTGGTGAAGGTGCTGTTAAACCTGTACGTACGGCACAAAATATTAGTTCTGTGGATAACCTGTCTGGGTTCAAAGCTCGTGAACTTCGGGTTTCTTTGACTCGTATGGATGTGGGTGCTTCGTCAGATTCTTCAGCGGCCACTATGGTCACTGTTAACTCGGATATGTCAAAGGCTACAACCTCTAGTAGATTTTGGAGGGAGAGCCGTAAAAGGTCGCGTGAAGATGACTCGCGCCTCTCTGCTGGCACTAGGTCTAGGTCTGAATCAGAGGATTCTATGCGATCACCAAAAGTGAGGACTATTAACCGTCGTGGCAGAGGGCGGCCTCCGACAACTGGAGAATATGTCGGTCTAATTGAAAACAAGGAGAAATATTTGAAACTCCAGCGTGCGGAACTCGAGCTTAAAGCCGAGCAAGAACTATTGTCCATGACGGTAGAGGCAAAGAAGACCCGAGCCTCGACACGTCGTATGCTCTCTCCTGAGAGTCAGGCCTCTTTGGTAAGCGATGAGGCCACTTCATCTGCCCTGATGAAACAAATTAGCGTGGGCCTTGATTTAGTGGAGAAGGTGAAGAATAAATCAAGTAGATTAAAGGGCACAATGAAAGGGGCCCTTAATGAAGCTACTGATATAATTCGAGAGGCGACAAGAGCGCTTGTCCAACGCACTACTTCTGATGAAGTTCGTGAACTTTCAGGCCCAGAATGACCGCATGAAGGCTGAGGTAGAGGCAATGAGGAGAGAGGTAGCTGAATTAAAAAGCAGTCTTAGACAAAGAGAGGTTCCGGCGTCTAGCTATTCAGAGACTTCGCAATCTACTATGATGGAGGAATGGGCGTCCAAAGTGGTGAATTTAGTGTTGACACGAGTCAACGCGCGTTTTGAGGGATTGGAAACGAGACTCAACCCTGAGCCACGTCCACCTTTAGCGCACGATAAGCGTAAAGAGGCTGCTCGGATGAGAGAGACTGTTGACGTGCCGAAACCCAATGTAGAGCGGGTGACGTCAAAGACTAAATCTAGTGTCCCCCCTCAAACAGACAATAGTTCGGCACAAGTATCTGAGAGTACGAAGAGTCGGTCGAAGAAAAGTAAGGGTAAAAAGTCTACTGCGGCTTCGTCATCTTCCGCCGCCCCTGTTTCTCGACCACTTCCACCTGCTCCAACCACGATGAGTGACGGCTGGACTGAGGTTGTAAAGCGAGGTAAAACAAATGGTGTTTCTAAAAAGCAACGTGGTGCAGTGCAGCCGTCAATCAAACAAGCTCGCATGCCACGATCTTCTGCTGTGGTCCTAACGGTACAAGAGGGTGCCGCAGACCGTGGCATTACTTATGCAACAGCCATTATGGATGCAAAACAAAAAATCAACATTGCTGATTTGGGTATAGAAGCTGTTCGATTCAGAAGAGCTGTTACTGGAGGTACAATCATAGAGTTACCGGGTGCCACAAGTAGCGACAAGGCTGACACACTGGCAACTAAGTTAAGGGAATTGTTTGATGACCAAGATGTTAGAGTTACCAGGCCTGTAAAATGCTCCGAGCTGCGGGTATCAGGCCTGGATGACTCTGTCACGCCAGATGAAATAGCTAATGCCATAGCAAAACTAGGTGGTTGCCCTGTGCAATAAAAGTCCAAACTCCCAGGCAAGATAATACAGGGCTGTATGCTGCGTGGGTGCGATGCCCTGTTCCTGCGGCGAAGAAGGTGCTAGAAGGCCGCCTTCTAGTCGGGTGGGTTGCAGCTCGTGTTAAGTTGCTTCCAGCACGTGTCATGCGCTGTTTCAAGTGCTTAGAGGCAGGTCATGTGCGTGTCCAGTGTCCACTGATGTGGATCGTAGCAGGCAATGCTACAGATGTGGACAGATTGGGCACGTTGCCAGAACTTGTTATAATGAGCCCCACTGTACACTTTGTGCAGCTTCTGGCGCACTAGCAAGTCATAGGATTGGAAGTAAAGCTTGCAAAGCCCCTAAAAAAGTTGTTGGTCGGAGAGTGATGACAAGTGCCCAGGGCCAGTCGCAGCAATCCGTTTCCCAAAATAGGAATGAGGTAGTAGAGATGGTAGGCGATTAAATGGCTTATACATTCCTTCTGGCGAATATCAACCACTGTGCCAGGGCTCAGGACCTTTTACATCAGAGCATGGCACAGTGGTTGACACACGTATGCGTTGTTGCAGAACCATATTTTGTACATAATCGCGACGACTGGGCTGGAGATGTGGACGAGAAGGTGGCTATAGTCACAAATGTAGCGGCTGGTAGTTTGCCGTTTAACAGTGTCCATAGAGGGAGAGGATATGTTGCTGTCACAGTTGGTGACACAACAATAGTCGGGATGTACTTTTCTCCAAACAAGCCCATATCTGAATTTGAAGACTATCTTGCTCAAATGGATGTCTTGTTGTCGAGATTGAATGGGTCCCAACATATCTTACTAGCTGGTGACTTAAATGCTAAGTCCACAGCGTGGGGTTCCCGTATAACAGATGCACGAGGTGAACTGGTAGAAGACTGGCTTATTGCAAATGGTCTAGCTGTACTGAACCGTGGCACCACTAACACCTGTGTTCGAATGCAGGGTGGTTCGGTGGTGGATGTTATGTTTGCCACTCCCGCCCTGGAAAGCCGTGTCACGAACTGGGAGGTAATGGAGGGGGTTGAGACCTTATCGGATCACAGATATATTCGTGTTGATATCTCACCCCCCTCTCCACATACCTCGAGTAGATCAGGTCAAGTACCTCCAGAACTTGGTCCCAGATGGGCACTTAAGCGCATGGATGTAGATGCTTTACAAGTTGCATCGCTCATAGAAAGCTGGTCTCCTGTGCCTCGTGTTATAGAGCCCAATAGCGAAGCAGAGTGGTTCCGTGAGGCCATGTCGCACATCTGCGACTCGGCAATGCCCAGAGTTAGGGTATTGCCGCCACGAACTGCAGTGCACTGGTGGTCTCCGGAGCTGGCTCGTTTAAGGGAGCTTTGCGTAGTGGCTAGACGTCGGTACTCCCGACATAGACGAAGACGTCATAGGGATGAAGCGTTGGATGCTGAACTGTACGAGCTCTATCAACAAGCCAAAAAGAGTTGCGGGTGCATTGGGCCGCTAAAAGTGCCGCCTGGGAGGAGTTACTATCCACCCTAAACCAAGATCCGTGGGGCAGGCCCTATCGACTTGTTATGAGCAAACTTCGTCCTAGGGCCCCCCCTCTAACAACGACAATGGATACTGGCCTGTTAAACGATGTAGTTGAAAACCTGTTCCCAGGTAGATCGGATTTTACACCACCTGTTCAGTTTCGGACAGATGACACTATTGAAGATGGCATGCAGGGCGTCTCAGAAGAAGAACTTGGAGCTGCTATACTTCGCCTTAAGTCAAAAACACTGCCCCAGGCCCAGATGGGTGCCGGCAAAGTATGGGTGTTGGCTTTGAAGTACGGTCTTGAGCCTCGTTTTCGTGAGCTGCTTTCGGCCTGCTTAAGAGAGGGCGTTTTCCCACAGCTATGGAAAACTGGCAAACTCGTGCTCCTTAAAAAGGAGGGTCGACCAGCTGACTCTCCGATAGCATATAGGCCATTAGTTATGATAGATGAAGGGCCAAAACTATTTGAGCGTGTCATAGCAGCCCGTATCATACGGCACATTGAAGAAACGGGGCCTAATTTAGCTCCGAATCAATATGGATTTCGTCGTGGGCGATCCACCATCGACGCCATTAAACGGGTGAGGCCTTAACGGAAGCTGAGATGATAGAGGGTGCGTAGTGGCGGTGTCGCTCGACATCGCCAATGCTTTTAATAGCATTCCTCACGCCTGTATTGAAAAGCGCTTAAATACCACAGAATACCGACTTATCTTCGGAAAATAGTAATGTCGTATTTAAAGGAGGGATATAATATTCCGGCACAAGACGGATGGAATAGAAAGGCTGTAGAATGTGGTGTACCACAGGGTCGGTCCTGGGACCACTCCTGTGGAATGTTGCCTACGATTGGGCTATACGGGTGCAACTCTGCGTGGCATAGAGGTAATTTGTTACGCGGATGATACGCTGATAACTGCTAAGGGCGATACATTCAGGGAAGCCGCTATTTGGCAACTGCGGAACGGCACAAGCAGTTGATCGGATTCGACGTCTTGGACTGAAAGTAGCCCTCGAAAAATCGGAAGCCATGTGCTTTCATGGGCATCGACGAAAACGCCAAGTGATTCGGCCATAGTGGTTGGAGGAATATCTATCGGTATTAAGCGAATTTGAAGTATCTTGACTGATACTTGATAGTAGATGGACTTTCGAGCCATTTTGCACAATTGACACCGAAACTCATAAAGACGGCAAATGCACTGGGCAGGATAATGCCGAATCTAGGTGGTCCTGATATGAACTGTCGCCAGCTCTTTGCTGGAGTTCTAAGATCTATGGCTCTGTACGGTGCTCCTGTCTGGGCAGATACTCTTGAAAGTCGCGCAAACAAGGCTGCTCTAAGAAGACCGCAGAGAGCCGTAGCCAAAAAAGTTGTTCGTGCCTACTGCACCAGTTTCTCGAGATGCTGCTTGCGTACTTGCTGGAACCCCGCCCTGGAGCTAGATGCCAAGGTGTTGGCGGCGGTGTATGATCAAGATCGCAACTGCTCGAAGCAACGGAAATACTCCACAATATCAGGAGATTGAACTGGAAGAGGAGGCCCAAAATAATGCCATGAGGAATGGTCTTTGGATTTGCTAGAGTCCAATGCTGGTCAGAGAACAGTGCTGCTCTACAGCCCATATTGAAGGAATGGATGCAACGGAGAAATGGGGCCCTTACGTACAGGATTGGTGCAGGTACTAACTGGACACGTTGCTTTGCAAGTACCTACCAAATTGGTCGGGAAACCACTGCCGCTTGCCATCATTGTAGAGGTGCTGAGGACTCCGCCCAACACACACTAGAAGAATGCCCAGCTTGGATGAACAAAGAGCAGAGCTTGTTGCTGCAATAGGCACAAACTTGTCGTTGCCTGTTCTAGTCAAAAGTATTGTGAGAACTAGAAGAGGATGGGACGCCTTCAAGACCTTTGCGAAGTTGTAATGAATGAGAAAGAGGTTGCGGAGAGAGCACGGGAGGACGACCCCTCTGCCGATCCACACGCCGTAGACGAGTGGACGGAGGAGACGGGCCTTTGGACGTCAAAGCTAAAATTATGAAAAATTTTCTAGGAGTTGTTGTTTTACGGGCATCGTGGCAGATACTTTACACCTGCCATCGTTGTCTTGTTTTCTGTACATATGTAAGTAGAGTAGAATAAGTTGTACAATATGTATATAAATATTGTCTTGTACAGTGCATGTTGTATATAGGTTGTACATATAATATTATGAGAAGTAAAGAAGTTGGAGTACAGGCCTGCTTCTTTTAGTACGTTGGTGGTCAAGAGATGGACTCGAACAAACGAGTAATCTGCAATAAGGACGCACACGGGAAAGGCCATGCTATACCGTTGTCCTGAAATGCAGTGAGAAGGCTCAATAGAGGAATGTTTTAGTGGGTAGGCCATCCCCTTCTGGGGTGGAGAGCCCCACATAACCCGCCGCCATGACCCAGCGGTGGGTATGCAATTTAATGCATTTTGTACCTCTTAAAAAAAAAAAAAAAAAAAAAAAAAAATAAGGTAGGTAGGTTGGGGTGGGTGCATGGTACCTCCTCGTGTGCTTGGACTGTTGCTTGTCCTTGTTGAATTTAATTCGGCAGGGAACGGTAACAGTTTGGGCCGGTGCACCCTGGGCGACGGAGAATGATCTTAAAGTTTTACTTTAAGCATCATTCCTCGTCGGCTAAACACTCGGCAACGGGGGCTGCCTTCTGCCCCTCTGCTTTATCAGAGGTGTATGAAGGTGACCAGGGGGGGCAAACCGTTACTCCCAGTCTGGGAGCCGGGGACTGGTTGCGATCTTTTCGATCTTTCGCACAGTCGCGAGGAGCCAACCTCAATTAAAAAACCCCCAAATCCCAAGGTTTGAAGGCGCGCCGATGGGATGGATGGCCGGGGGGGTAGTCTCGGCCGCTAGCGTAAGAGGGGGGGCTGCTGCGCCCGTAAGCAGTTTTTCAAAATGAACAGTGGATCAAAGACAAATGTTCTCCAGGAGGGTCCCAGTCGCGACGCGGCTGGGGAATCCCTCCCCGTCCTCAGGGACGGGCTGCCCCATGTATCTGGAGGGGGCACCCATTGTTCATCGGCTTCGGTCGATTTGGTAGAGGAAGGAGTTGTAAATATTGTAAATAGTGGTGTTGTATATAGGGAGGTTGAAAGGGCAAGGAGTGGATCTAGCTCCAGTACATTTGTAAATAAACGGAATGTAAATAGCTCGAGAAAACGATGTGAAACATCGCTTAGTGTAGGAGATAGGACAGGAACTCCGACAGAGTCCTCAAAGAAAGAATTGCGGGTGGCTTTGACCCGTTTGGATATGGACAACGCCTCTGACTCTTCGGCGGCCACCATGGTCACTGTCGAGTCTGACGGCTCTAAAAACACTCCCCCTGGAAGGTTTTGGTCCGGGCGGGAAACTCGTGGTAGAAAGCGGTCTCGCGACGACGAATCACGTCGTTCGTCTTCAAACTGCTCTAATTCGGATTCGGGAAGGCTCGAGGCGCTCTCCCCTGAAAGTTATGGCTGTTCCAGCCCGAAAAGGTCGTGGTAGGCCCCCAACTACAGGGGAATATGTGGACATGGCTAATCAAAAGGCCAGGTATCTCAAACTGCAGCGAGAGGAGATGGAACTCCAAGCGGAGAAAGAGCTTAGAGAAATGGCAGTTGAGGCTAGGATGACAAGGGCAAAGTCGGGCCATATGTTCCCTGGTCCATCTGAACCAACTGAGGATGAGACCACATCTGCTGCTCTGATGAAGCAAATCGATGCTGGCCTCCAGATGGTAGAGCAGGTTAATGCAAAGTCCAGCAGACTCAAAGGGACGATGAAAGCGGCCCTGAAAGAGGCAGGAAGCATGATACGTGAGGCTGTTGGTGCTTTGGCCTCACGTACCGCCTCCGAGGAGGTACGGGATCTGCAGTCGCAAAATGACAGATTAAAGGCCGAAATGGCGGCCTTGAGAAAAGAGATGGCAGAATTAAAATCTTGCCTTACTAGTGCAACTGTCGCTAGAGTAGAAGCTCCTACAACGTCCATGATGGAAGAGTGGGCGTCAAAGGTATTAGACGCGGCCATGGTTAGGATTAATGCCCGAGTAGATGGGCTAGAACCGCGCCTCAATCCAGAGAGAATACGCCCTCCTCTAGCGCATGAAAGAAGGGCTGAAGAGGCTCGCGTAGGGTCCAAGAATAAAAGTTCATCTTCGCAACACATACCTAACTACGTCGAGGCTCCAGAGTCTCAGGCGAGGACTGATAAAAAGAGTAAGAAGAAGACAAGTAAAGGCAAAGAACTGCCCTCTGTCAGCGCTACACCAGCTCCGCGGCCACTTCCGCCTGCCCCGGTCTCGACCAGTGAGACCTGGAACCAAGGAGTTAAGAGAGGCAAAACTAACGGCAAGGGCAAGACCGTGCCAGCGAAGAAGCAGGCCAAGCAGGTCCCAAAAACAAAGGCACCGAAATCTTCGGCTGTTGTACTCACGGTCCAGGAGGGGGCTATGGATCGTGGTATAACTTACGCCTCGGCCTTGCAGAGGCTAGGAATCGCATCGACATTGCGGCATTGGGCATTGAAGGGGTAAGATTCCGAAGAGCCTTAACGGGAGGGGCCATCATAGAGCTGCCTGGCGCCACAAGCGGCGAAAAAGCTGACTCCCTGGCGGCAAAATTAAGGGAGCTATACAACCAAGAGGACATCAGGGTATCCAGGCCCGTGAAATGCGCTGAGTTGAGGGTGTCTGGATTGGACGACTCAGTAACGGCAGAAGAGGTGGCAAATGCTATTGCCGAACTGGGGGGCTGCTCTTTAGAATACGTCAAAGTCCAGCCACCACGCCGAGACTATACAGGTTTATATGCGGCTTGGGTGAGGTGCCCAGTTACAGCAGCCCAGAAAGTGGTACAAGGGCGTTTACTGGTGGGATGGGTGGCAGCCAAAGTTAAGTTGCTCCCGATGCGCGAACTTCGTGCTTCAGGTGCTTGAAGTAGGACATGTTCGTGCACAGTGCTCGGCAGAAGTTGACCGTAGCCGTCAATGTTATAGGTGCGGTCAACTGGGGACATATTTCCAGAGACTGTGAGAATGAGCCCCACTGCACACTATGTGCGGGGGCCGGTAAACTGGCAAGCCACCGTGTGGGCAGTAAGGCCTGCAAGGCCCCCAAACCGAAAAGAGGAAGAAGAGCGGCGGCAAGTGCGTTAAGCCAGCCAATGCTATCTGGTCCAAATAGGGCAGTAGAAGTTGAGATGGCCGGAAGTTAAATGGCCTACAGATTCTTGCAGGCGAATATCAACCACTGTGCCAGAGCTCAGGACCTTTTACATCAGAGCATGGCACAGTGGTCGATACAAGTATGTGTTGTGTCGGAGCCATATTACATCCAAGAAAGGAATGACTGGGTAGGTGATAGTGACGGCGTTGTGGCTATCATCACAAATATGGCGGCGAACTCTCTGCCTTTTGGCAGTGTGAGAAAGGGTCATGGGTGTGTGGCAGTCTCAATCGGCGATACACTTGTCATTGGGGCATATTTTTCGCCAAACAGGTCGTTTGCAGAATTTGAGGCCTTTATTGCCCAATTAAACGTCCTGGTAACTGCCCGAGGTCAGCATCAAAACGTTGTCGTGGCCGGGGACTTTAATGCTAAGTCTAGAGCATGGGGTTCTTCAATCACTGATACGAGAGGAGAATTGCTCGAGGAGTGGCTGGTGTCGAGTGACTTGGTTGTTTTGAATCGTGGCACTGAGGACACGTGCGTTCGTATGCAGGGTGGCTCAATTGTTGACGTCACGTTTGCGAGTCCCGCCCTGGAACGCCGTGTCCAGTGTTGGGAGGTGTTGGTGGGGGTTGAGACTTTGTCAGACCACAGATACGTGCGTTTCGACTTCTCCCCCCAGCAAATTAGCCCTTACAGTTATAGTCGCTCTCCTGAAATGTTCGGACCAAGATGGGCATTAAAACGCTTAGATCGCGACTCCTTAGTGGCAGCGACAATAGTAGAGAGCTGGTCTCCAGGGCCTCAAATTGTAGACCCTGAAAATGAAGCAGGCTGGTTCCGGCGAGCGATGTCACATATCTGTGACTCAGCGATGCCAAGGGTCAGAATGTTGCCACAGCGCACAGCAGTCCATTGGTGGTCCGCAGAGCTCACTCGGTTAAGGGAGGCTTGTGTTGTGGCTCGGCGACAATATTCGCGGCATCGCAGGAGGAGAAATAGGGACGTGACAAGGGATGCCCCTCTTTACGAGGCATACCAAGAAGCGAAGAAAATCCTAAGGGGTGCTATTGGTGCCGCCAAAAGTGCGGCTTGGGAGGAGCTTATTTCTACTTTGGATCAGGATCCATGGGGAAGGCCTTATCGTTTGGTAATGAGCCGCATGCGTCCTTGGGCACCTCCTTTGACTTCCTCCATGGATCCTGCTCTACTGCAAAACGTTTTGGACACATTGTTCCCGGCTAGAATGGACTTCGCTTTTCCGGTGGCGTTCGATACCACGGGAACTAATAATGAGGAGGCACCCGAAGAACGGAGGCGGAGCTTGGAGCTGCTGTTCTTCGTCTTCAAGCAAAAAACACCGCACCGGGTCCGGATGGTGTTCCCAGGAAAGGCATGGGTCTGGCCCTCAAAAACGGATTGGAGTCTCGCTTTCGAGCGTTGTTGACGACTTGCCTGAGAGAGGGCGTCTTTCCTCAGAACTGGAAGACCGGCAAGTTGGTGCTTCTGAGGAAAGAGGGTCGGCCAGCGGACTCTCCGTCAGGTTCAGACCCATTCTGGTACTCAATGAGGAAGGAAAATTGTTCGAGCGGGTCATTGCGGCCCGCATTAATAAACATTTGGAGGAGACGGGTCCTGACCTGGCGGATAACCAATTTGGGTTTCGGAAAGGCAGGTCCACAATCGACGCCATACAGCGAGTGAAGGATCTGGCCGAAGCAGAGGTGGCGCAAGGAAGATGCGTTGTGGCGGTGTCTTTGGACATCGCCAACGCTTTCAACTCGTTGCCTCACTCATGTATCGAAGAGGCTATGAAATATTATAAGCTCCCGATATACTTACAAAGAATAGTGTCTGAGTATTTGAAGGATAGGGATGTAATCTACCCCACGGCGGAAGGATGGGATCGAAGGCTTCGTGACTTGTGGTGTTCGCAGGGTTCTGTACTTGGTCCACTCCTGTGGAACATCGGGTATGATTGGGCCATACGAGGGGCAACACTACGAGGCGTCAGTGTCTTCTGTTATGCCGATGACACGCTTGTTACGGCAAAAGGGGACACTTATAGGGACGCTGCGATACTGGCCACGGCAGGGGTAGCCCAAGTAGTTGACCGCATACGTCGTCTAGGTCTACAAGTCGCCCTCAATAAGTCAGAGGCCATCTGTTTTCACGGCCCTAGGAGGAGACCACCTGCGGCTTCGGCGATAGTGGTGGGTGGCGTTTCCATCGCTGTCGAGTCTACCATGAAGTATCTTGGATTGGTACTCGACAGTCGATGGAACTTTAAGGCCCACTTCTCTCAACTTGCGCCGAAGTTGATGAGATGTGCTGCGGCTTTGAGTAGGCTCATGCCTAATTTGGGCGGCCCGCAAAAGGGGTGCCGTCATCTATTCGCCGGGGTTTTACGCTCCGTAGCAATGTACGGTTCCCCTATATGGGTAGACGCCCTCAAATGGAGGGAGAACATCGCTGCGCTAAAACGACCTCAGCGCGCGGTGGCTAAGAGGATTATACGAGCCTACTGCACGGTCTCGTTTGATGCAGCTTGTGTTTTGGCGGGAACGCCCCCGTGGGAACTAGAGGCCAAAGTGTTGGCAGCGGTCTACCATCGAACCGTTGCCGCACGTAATAGTGGCGAACCCCCGGATCATCGGGAGATAGAACAATGGAGAAAGGAGGCCCGAGACTGCATCATGGAGGAATGGTCGACCCTTCTGAGGGTCCCAAGGCCGGTCATAGGACGGTTGCTGCAGTACAGCCGTTTTTGAAGGCGTGGATGGAGTGTAGAAGTGGTGCTCTCACGTATCGGATGACTCAAATGATGACGGGCCACGGCTGTTTTGGCGCCTTTTTGCACAAAATAGGCCGGGAAACCTCACCGGCCTGTCATCATTGCGGGTGTGCCTCAGATTCAGCGCAGCACACGCTAGAGGAGTGTCCAGAATGGGTCGAGCAAAGAAGAATTTTGCGTTCCAAAATTGGGGCGGATTTGTCGCTGTTGGGAATTGTTAGGGCCATTGTCCGCAATAAAACTAACTTCGACGCCTTCACAAAATTTTGCGAAGAAGTTATGTGCAAAAAAGAGTTGGCCGAAAGGGTCCGGGAGGACAACCCTCTTGCAGACCCAAATCGTAGAAGAAGAGTTGGTCGAAGGAGACGGGCCTTTGCCCGTCAAGTCTAGTCATTTTTGGTTTAGTGTAGGATAAGGTTGCTAGTTGTGGGCCACTTACACCCATTACTAGCGACTCTTTGTATATATGTTAATTTGTAATATAGCTTTAAGTTGTACATATGATGTACATAGCCCTTAGAGTAGGTTCTCTGTATATATGTAATGTACAACATCTGGTGTTTTTTGTGGTCCAAGAAAGGGTCCGGAAAGCGGACAAACTTCGTTACGAGATACCATCGGGCAAAGGCATAGCTACACCGCGGTCTTGTAACGAAGAGAGATGGCAAAAGAGGATTGTTTTAGTGGGTAGGCCACTCCCTTCTGGGGTGGAGAGCCCCACATAACCCGCCGTAAGACCCAAACGGCGGGTATGCAATTTTATGCATTTTAAACCTCGGGAAAAAAAAAAAAAAAAAAAAAAAAAGGTTGGGGTGGGGTGCGTGGTGAGATACCTCCTCGTGGTGCACCCTGGTAACGTCCCAGTTTTTGGGACGGCTAAAATCTCACCAACAGGCGCGGCTAGTTTGACACTTTTCGTCGGCTAGTCGGGCCGCCCGTAAACCCAATCACGGGAACGGTGGCCGGTGTCTCAGTCTGAGATGCGGGCCGCGTGGAGACAACCACTATAAAAAACCACGGGGTGGGGTATGCCGTTCCCACTCCTCTGCTTTCAGAGGATGTCGGGAGTGGCCGGGCAAACCGTTATCCCCAGTCTGGGGACCGGGGACCGTTGCGATTTGTCATCTTTTCGCACGGTCGCGAGGAGCCAACCTCAATAAAAAACCCTTAAATCCCAAGGTGTATGCGTGCCGAGGGGATGGATGGCCGGGGAGGTAGTCCCGGTCGCTAACGCAGAGGGGAGGGTGTTGTTGGGTCACCACGCCCATAAGTGGTAAATCATGGAAAATAAGTCTGTTGAAAAGAGTCTCCGGGCGGGTCCCAGCACTTCAGGTGCTGGGGAATCCCGCACGCGCTCCCAAAAGGAGCGCGTCTGCCCCACGTACTACGGAGGGGGCACAAGGCAGCTTACGGCCCAAACGGGCAAAGAGAGGAGGAGGGTCCGGCGCGTATATCCAGCGCGGACGAGGATGATGAAGAGTGCGAGGTTGTGTCGGTGTCGGAACTTGACTCGGACGATGCAACCGAAGTAGAAAGAACCTGTGGAAGTGCGACTTCCATGGTATCGGACATGACGAAACGGAAGAGAGGGGAGATCTCCGACTCGGACGAGTGTCGCGACCCGGAATGGGGAGCAGGACCTCAAGAGTCGGTTACGCGCCCCTCTAAAAGAGGACGAGGACGACCTCCCACGACGGGAGTGTACGTGGGTCTGGCCAAGGCCAAGAAGGACTTATTAGACCAGAAGGAGAGGGAGATCCGCTTACAAGCGGAGGAGGAGCTCCTACAGATGGCGACTCGGATCAAGGAGCGCAGGGTGTCGGGCGAAGTGGCCCTCGCCGACCCGAAGAGATCCGACCCCGAGTTCCTATCTCTCCTTGAGCTCTGCGGCCGCTTGTCGCAGAGCTCAAAATGTATAGTAAAAGTAGCGCAAACGTCCGGGAACCTTAAGGGTACCTTCGTAAAGGCCCTTAAGGAGGTAGCCCGGGACGTGCACGGGGTCGCCCGAGTGTTGATGCACCGGGAGGCCTCAGAAGAAGAGGAAAGGTTGCGTGAGGCCAACGGCAACCTCAAGGCGGAGTTGGAAGCCCAGCGGCGACTGGTGGAACAGCTGAAAAAGGATCTGTCCGAGCTTCGGGCACGGCCAGCTGTTCCCCAGGAAGAGGTGGCCAAAATTATCGCAGCGAGGGTCGAAGAAGCCCTCGCGAAAAAGACGAGCAGACAAGAGGGTCTCCAAAACCCCCGAAAGGCGTCGTCAGCGACGCCGATGGAAGTGACGGCATCGCCGCCCTGCGCATCGCCGGTTCTCCAGCCGGGACGTGTAGGTGCGGCCCGCAGGTCCTCTGTGAGGTCTGCGTATCGGGCGCTCCCACGCCCTCCTTTACAGGAGGCGTGGTCGAGGTGGTCGGCCGAAAGGCAAAAAGAAGAAGGGTCCACGCACGGCAGCTCCTGCGCCGGTTGTTCAACCGGCACAGCGAAAGGCGGTGCCGAAGAAGAAGAAGCGCAAGAGGAGGAAAAAGAAGAGGAGGCAGCCAAAAGCCCCGAAGGGTCCGGCGGTCGTTTTCACGATCGCCGAAGAAGCCGCTGACAAGCTCGAGTACAGCGAGCTTCTAAAGAAGGCCCGCGAGAACATTAATCTCGCGGAGCTGGGGATCTCCGGGCCTCAAATGCGCACCGCCATCACCGGCGGGCGCATCATAGAGCTGCCCGGCTCCGATGCGAAGAAGGCAGATGCGCTGGCCAAAAAGCTGCGCAATATTTTTGGCGAGGGGGTTCGGGTGTCCAGACCGGAGAAGTGTTGCGAGCTGCGCATCACCGGTCTGGACGACTCGATTCGCAAAGAAGAGGTGGTTTGGGAGGCTTCACAAGCAGCTGGCTGCGGGATGGGCCCCTTGAAGATCGGGGAAATCAGGCGCCACGGGCGAGGCCTCGGGAGCGTATGGCTCCGGGCCCCCGTGGAGATCGCCAAAAAACTTGCGCAGATGGGGCACCTCGCCATTGGCTGGAGCACGGCGCGGATTCGGTTGCTCGAACCGCGCGTGCTGAGGTGCCACAAGTGTTTGGAGCCGGGCCATGTTATGGCTCGCTGCTCCAACGAGGAGGACCGCAGCGGTTTATGCTACCGCTGCGGAAAGCCGGGCCACATCGCAGCTGCGTGTGTGGCCGCCCCTGCTTGCGCACTCTGCGCCAGTAAGGGGCTTTCGGCGAGCCATGCCGTCGGCAGCCAGGGTTGCCAGGTGCCGACGAAGAAGTCGCGCGGAGCACGGGCCAAGGGCGGAGTAGCCGCCGTAGCCGTGGGCACCGCAAGTGATCCCCGCGAGTAGAGACTGGGGACGTCTCTACTCGCATTGCACGGGGCACTGCGAAGGTCGGGACGTCCAGTGGCCTGGATGTCCCGTCGGCGTAGTCACGCATACGCCAGGGCGGGGGGTTTGACGCTGACGTTCGTTCACGAGAACCCTGCCCCCCGTCCGCACGCGCGCGAAGGCCACCCCAGGGGTTTTAGTGGGTAATTCCGCCACGATGGCGGACTAGTCCCACATAACCGGTGCCACCCCCAGTGGCACGGTATGCGAGGCATTTCCCCTGGGATACAAAAAAAAAAAAAAAAAAAAAAAAAAAAAAAAAAAAAAAAAAAAAAAAAAAAAAAAAGGTTAGGTTGGGGTGCGTGGTGAGATACCTCCTCGTGGTGCACCCTGGTAACGTCCCAGTTTTGGGACGGCTAAAATCTCACCAACAGGCGCGGCTAGTTTGACACTTTTCGTCGGCTAGTCGGGCCGCCCGTAAACCCCAATCACGGGGAACGGTGGCCGGTGTCTCAGTCTGAGACGCGGGCCGCGTGGAGACAACCACTATAAAAAACCACGGGTGGGTATGCCGTTCCCACTCCTCTGCTTTCAGAGTGTCGGGAGTGGCCGGGCAAACCGTTATCCCCAGTCTGGGGACCGGGACCGTTGCGATTTGTCATCTTTTCGCACGGTCGCGAGGAGCCAACCTCAATAAAAAACCCTTAAATCCCAAGGTGTATGCGTGCCGAGGGATGGATGGCCGGGAGGTAGTCCCGGTCGCTAACGCAGAGGGGAGGTGTTGTGGGTCACCACGCCCATAAGTGGTAAAAATCATGGAAAATAAGTCTGTTGAAAAAGAGTCTCCGGCGGGTCCCAGCACTTCAGGTGCTGGGGAATCCCGCACGCGCTCCAAAAGGAGCGCGTCTGCCCCACGTACTACGGAGGGGCACAAGCAGCTTCGGGACCCAAACGGCAAAGACGAGGAGGAGGGTCCGGCCGCTAATATCCAGCCGAAGACGGAGGATGAGAAGAGGCTGAGAGGTTACCTTGACGGGAATGTCGGAAACTTGACCGGACGATTGCCAAGACGAATAGAAAGAAACTGGGAAGTGCGACTGTCCATGGTATCGACATGAACGAAACGGAAGAGAGGGAGATCTCCGACTCGACGAGGATCGTCGCACCCGAATGGGGAGCAGGGACCATCAAGATCGGTTACGCGCCCTCTAAAAGAAGGACGAGAGACCTCCCACGACGGAGTGTACTGGGCTGGAAGCCAAGAGGACTTATCAACCAAAGGAGAGGGAGAATCCCTTACAAAGCGGAGGAGAGCTCCTACAGATGGCGACTCGGATCAAGGAGCGCAGGTTGTCGGGCGAAAGTGGCCCTCGCCGACCCGAAGAAGAGCCGAACCCCGAGTCTCCTACTCTACCTTGAGCTCCTGCGCCGCTTTCGCAACGCTCCAAAAGATATGCTAAAAGTAGCGACAAACTCCGGAACCTTAAGGGTACCTTCGTAAAGGCCCTTAAGGAGTAGCCCGGGACGTAGGCACGGGTCGCCAGGGTTGTTGAGCACCGGGAGGCCTTCAGGAAAAAGAGAAAGGATTGGTGAGGCCAACGGCAACCTCAAAGGCAGGAGTGGAAGGCCAGGCGACGACTGGCTGGAACAGACTGAAGAAAGATTGTCCGAATTCGGCACGGCCAGCTGTTCGCCCAAGAAGAGTGGCAAAATTATTGCGGCAGAGGGGGTGAAGAAGCCCTCAAAAGAAATCGAGGATAATAAAGAGGGACGTCGAAAACCCCCCCGAAAGGCTCGTTCAGCGACGCCGATGAAGAGACGTTTTACCCGCCGCCTGCGCATCGCCGGTATCTCCAAGACCGGACGCGTAGTGCAGGCCGCAGGTCCTCGGTGAAGGACTGTCGGTTATCGTGCTCCACGCGTCCCACCTGGTACAGGACGGCGTGTCCGAGGTGGCGCACGAAAAGGCAAAAGGCAAAGAAGGCGTCCACGCACCAGCCCAGCTCCTCGCCCGGTTGTTCAACCGGCGCACAACGAAAAGCGGTGCCGAAGAAAGAAGAAGCGCAAAAAAGGACAAAGAAGAGGAGGCAGCCGAAAGCCCCAAAAGGTCCGCGGCGGTCTTTCACGATCGCGAAGAAAGCCGGCTGATCGGCTCGAATACAGCAGCATTACAAAAACCGCGGAAACAATCATCTCGCGGAGCTGAGGTATTTCCACGGGCCCAAATGCGCACCGCCATAAACCGGCGGCGCATCATAGAGCTGCCCGATCTGAAACAGAAGCAGATGCGCTAGCCAAAAGGCTGCGCAAGTATTTTCCGAAGGGTACGGTGTCCAGACCGAGGAGAAGTGATGCGAGCTGCGCATCACCGGCCTGGCCGCTCAATCCGGAAGGAAGAGGTGGTTGGGGGAGGGCGCCCAAGCTGCAGGCTGTGGGGTTGGGCCCTTCAAGGTCGCAAGATTAGCGCCACGGGCGGAGCCTCGGAGATCGTAGTGCCTCCGGGCCCCCGTGACGATCGCTAAAAAATTGCCAGATAGGGCACCTCGCCATTAGGCATGGAGCACGGCCGGATTCGGATTCTCGAACCCAGCGCGTGCTGAGTGCCATAAGTGTCTGGATCGCCGGCCATCGTAATGCTCGCTGCTCCAACGAGGAGGAACCGCAGCGGTTTGTGTAACCGCTGCGGAAAGCCGGCGCCACATCGCAGCCTGCAGTATGTGCTGGCCGCCCCTGCTTGCGCACTTGCGCCAGTATAGGGGCTTTCGGCGGCCATGCCGTCGGCAGCCAGGGTTCCAGGTGCCGACGAAGAAGTCGCGCGGAGCACGGGCCAGCAGCGGGGAGTAGCCGCCGATAGCCGTGGGCACCCAAGTGATCCCCGCGATAGAGACTGGGACGTCTCTACTCGCATTGCACGGGGCACTAGCGAAGTCGACGTCCAATGGCCGGATGTCCCGTCGGCGTAGTCACGCATACGCCAGGGCGGGGTTTTCGCTGGAGCGTTTCGTCCACGAGAACCCTGCCCCCCGTCTGCAACGCGCCGCAAAGGCCCACCCCAGGGTTTTAGTGGTAATTCCCCAAGATACTCGCTGTTGGA
>PQWD01012875.1:0-45444 GCA_019425675.1 Leucinodes orbonalis | reverse complement strand
CCACAGACTTTGGACCATAAAACTGCCTTTAACCCGTCCCAGGTGTTACGACAGCGTGAGCCAGCGCTGGCTACTACACATTAATGGACCTTATCAGGAGGAAAAAATCTACCATAAAAACAATTATCAATCAATCTTGATCGTGCATTCAAATTTAACTAGTGTCCGGGGATCGAACCCAGCAATTTTCCACATGGGCTGCCAATCTCGTTTAGTTATCTCTCATCCCTTCGGCCTCAGGTAAATGGTCTTTATTAATTAATCTCGATGATTTAAAATCCAGATTATTTTAAAATACATTTGTTAAAAAACGGTATCCGAATTACCAAACTCGTAGAAATATTTAACAAAACAATTTTCTGTAACATCACAACATTTTATTGAGAATCAATCTAATCTGATCATTCATCGAGCTCGGAGCTGTAACTGAAAAGTTTATTTTGTTCGCGAAGCTTCTTAGCTACGATACAATTGGGAAGGCCTTCTTTATTGTTCCGACAAAGTTGTTTGCACCTCATTACTACAGCTCATTAAATTTGAAGATAGTATTCTTAAGATACATTGTTGGTAATGAACCGTTCGAAGAGAAAGGCTTTCGCTGGATTCCTCTTTGGCAAGGTTACGACATGACATAATTTACCTCCTTTTCCGTTAGTATGTTTCAGGTATTTTGCCGAGTAATAAATAAAGCTTCTGTGATTTGCAAATGGGTTCCCCTTATTTAGCAGAATCATGTTGCTCCGAAATTCATTTGGCATAACACACTTGTCATAATCTTCTTTCATCGAATATTTACATAGCATATTTTTTGTAGTGTCGGTGGCTCAATGGTTTGGACTGTTGTCTACGATCGGATGGGCGTAGGTTCAAATCCCGCCACGTAACAGTGTTTTTCGATTATCGAAATTATATGTACGTTATCCGACGCTCTTACGATGTAGGAACCCCACCAGTCCCCACCCATCCGCATTGAGCCTGCACGGGTGCTGTTACCTAAATCATATGAGTCTGTTCAAGTCTAGCAGTTTATTTCAGGACTATAATTAGGAACATTCAAAGTCTAGATTCTTTGAAATATTCTTAAAATACTTATTTCTAAAGTAATGTAACAAATTAAAGTTGGCAAATTTAAAATAACTTTCCCCTGGCACATTTTCCACCTTATTAAAGTTTTTGGGAAAGACAGACTTTGACATCAGAAACAAACGGTTTACTGCAAAACTGTCGTAGTTTGGAAGTAGGCAAGGTACAAAAGTTCTTGTCACTTAAAGAAATGTTGTCATGCGTGAATAGTCGGGTGAACCTGTCTCAGAAATTTAGTTCTAATTTGTTTGTACATAAATAACTGTTTAATGAGATAATCTTACATTATTTCAAGGCTTTTTTTCGAACTGACTACTGCCGTTGGCTGCAGAATAAATAACCTTCCTACGGATCTCAGCGATGGTTTAAACAGCATGAATAAAAAGCGAAATCTTTAAAAATAAATTGTAAACCAGCTTTAAAGCGTCCTTTTTTATATATATTTTTAAATTTATAAACTTAATTTTCTTATAATAATGATCATTTTCAAAGAAACAAAAGCTTACTCAATTCCTAGCAAGCTGTTTTGAGAATATTTGATTTTTTTCTTCTTTCAATTTAATGATTGACTTATTCTTAATATAAAATAATGTTTTTTTAGTTTTATATTAATTTGAGTTATTTTCAAAATCCCGCCATTATAAACCTTACTGTTTTTTGTACAGGATTTGATAAAAAAATATTGTAATAATCTTATGATAATTATTTTAAAATAATAGTATGTGAATTATAAAACCTATTTGCTACCAGAACTTTTAAAATATAAAGCATGCCAATATTACGAGTATTCCGCTTATTACAAAATTGTTCAAGCATATGTCACAAAATGTGTGGACTGTTGCCCTCCTACTGGGAGGGCTGTGGTTCAAATCCCGCCACGTACCAATGTGTTTTCGAGTTTTCGAAAAATATATGAACGTTATTCGACGCTCTTACGGTGAAGGAAAACATCGTGAGTAAACCTGCGCACGCCTGCGAAGGAATTTAAAGGTTGTGCGTCAAGTCGACCAACCCGCACTGGGCCCGCGAGGACGACTAAGGCCTATACACCCTATACGGGTAGGTTGTCACAAAATATTATCGATAGTTAAATAAATATCAATTCAAGTATAGTGCTTTAACAAGATTAAAATTGATCGACGAGCTTCAATAATGATTTTAACATTTCACAATCATCTTGACTTAAATGGCAGAATTTTAAGCGGTAAACACATTGAACACTCAACCGGGTTTAATGCTCCTTATATCCGTAATAACAATGCCGAAACGGAAATATCCGATTTGATGTTTAACATACCCATCATTGTGGTATGGGAAATTAAACGGCTCTCTTGGCTGTATCTTCGTCTACAATAAGAATATTTCCCGTTCAACCGATTCAATGAAGTGTGAACGGGATAACACGAATGCCTTTGCGTCTCACAATGGAGCCAGACACATTATAAGGTTGGTATACGAAGTTTCAATAAAACAGCTGATATGGGTGAGACGGGTATTCCGTATTGGAAATAAAAGGAAGGATTCGTGTTTACTAAAGTTTTGCCGTCGATTCGGGATACACACGCGCCAGGGGAGAGTAATGGACTGAGAAATTGGGACCATGTTGTCATACTTTGACAATTAAGGAGATTCGTTGTGAAAAAAGTTAAGCGGCCCGTTAGTTGAACTTTCTGTGTCAAGAAAGGTAGTACTCCAAAGTACTTATCTTGACTTGGTCTTAAAGAGATTACTGAGATTCTTAGTGAATTGTCAAACTATTAGTAAGAAGGTGCACACTGGGGCTGCGGAAGCCGTGAGATCAACAATAGGCTGTCATATGATTTAAAGTGTGTTATTTGAAACATATTTTTTACATAACCGAAATTAAGATTATTAAATTACTCATCATAATAATACAAAAGTCATTGAAAGGTTATACTGGAAGTTTACTACATATACCCATAATACGAATGTCATGCAGAGGATCAAGCATTTATTCTTAGAATATTAACGTACCAATAGAAAAGTTTTAATCGAATCTTCTCCAAATTTACCCAAGTTCATGGCCTTATGAATCAATATAATTTATAATTATCGGACGAAATTACTTTTGTAATAAGTGAGCAAATTAGGAGAAACATATAGAGCCCGGGCCAAGTTCTAGGATGGACGTGTTACTAAGGGAATTCTACCGGATTTCTAGCGGCTTACGCCATTAAAACTTTAACGGCATAGAACAATTTATGCCGTTAAAGTTTTAATGGCGTAAGCATGTTGATAGGTAAATCAACTCGGACCATATAAAAAACTACTACAGTTTTTGAGTTTCATCCCCAAACAGTTCGAACACTTCATTTATGTGTATTTATATAAGTCTGGGTGTGTTCTAAGTTAATGTTATAAAGAATACTGTATCTATTTATTTACATAAATAGTCATGAAAATATATAGCCGGGGCATATACATCCAATTTTGCCTCGGCTTAATGAAGATTATCCTATGACACTGTTTGTATGTAAAAGTAAGTAGTTAATTTTTTACTGTAAAATTAGCGATCAAGTTAACAGCTTGATATTGTTAATTTTTAAGTCAGTAAGTTAGAAGCTATTTTTAGATAAAGATTTTTTAGAGAAAGATACTTTTAAAGATACTATAAAAGAAAGAAGTTAGTTTTAACACAATTTTTCAAAAGGTACTTTTCACTTAAACTTCAACCTGATGTAAGGGAAGATAGATAATATCTTGCAGCACTTTAATAAAATACCTACTTCATTCAACTAACGACAAAGAATTTACCTACTTTGTAGAGCCGAGATTAGGAACAGGAAGTTTGTTTCTATTGAAATACAATGCAAAGCGTTGTTTCACGCGTCTGTTTTACCGCAGTATGTTTGGGAATGAATTTGTTCAGGACACATGTCCATCATTGCAATTCGTTTTTTGTTATTTGAACGCTTTCATATGCCAACGGATATCATGTTGTTGAGCCGGTGCTAACTAACGCTAACAGTGATTTCAATGTACTTATATGGAAAAATATTGACATTCCATTTTGAATTACTGGGGTTATTGTTTAGTTATTAAAATATCCGTATGAATGCTACCGATCAAAACGATTATTTTTAGATGAATCTTTCACAGTTACTTTTTTAACTTCAAGTCATCACTGATATTATCAGCTAATTATACGCACAACCTTTGAATCTCTTCGCAGGCGTGCGCAGGTTTCCTCACGATGTAGGTATTCCTTCACCGTAAAAGCGTCCGTCAATATTATTTTGAAAATTCCAAAACACGTTGGTGCGTGTCGGGATTTGTACCTGCACCCTCCAGATCTGAAGGCAATTGTCCCCACCAAAGTGCTATTTTATATCATAGCATTAAATTTTCAAGTCCATCCCATTTGTTTGTTCGCGGATTAGGTATTCCGCACCGCCGCGGCTAAAACCGAATAACCTAAATGACGAACACGTTCCAATCACTGCAATCAACATCAACTGAAAGCAATTTGTTCCGAACAAACACACCCTAAATTAATACGGATTTTATCGACACTACACTAAATGGATGAATACAGAACACACTGATATAGTTAATGGGTTCACCGCAAACGTTAATGTGTATCCAATTTACACGATTCTATACGGAAAGCCTACGAAGAGATACGGATTACTTCGCATTTAATGTTATAGAAAGACTTTGATTTGCCAGTAACAGTACTAGGAAACTGCACATAATGAACAGATTCGTTGCATTTTTTTGAAAAGAGAGAAAAAATAAGGAGGGAAGAGTGTTGATTTTGGCCTGCGAACACTTTAATGAGTGGGCGAATCAAAATGCAATACATTTCGATCCGAAAATGATATTGAATTTATAACTGGCGAGTGCAAAATAATTATTTATGTTTACTATAATATGATGAAACATATAAGACAACATGTAACTATACAACATTTTTTATAATAATCAAGCAACTTATTATGAATTCATAATAATAACTTATAAAAATACTTGTAAAGTCAACACAAATTTACTTTTGAGAATTTGCAGAAAATAATAACACTTAATAAGTCAATAAAGTTTTGACATCTAACATTAAAATCGAACAACTATTCAGACACAATATTGTACTCGTACTTCGCAAAAGCATAAAGTATCGACATTTGTCAATAATCTAACAAAATGACTGGAACCTCTAAAACTATTAGCTATGTGCATTTGACAACCATTGAAAAAGCCTATTTTTAGTCATTCGCTTTTACGGTCTTTGCTGATATATACTGGTACAATATAATTGCAATCAATTGTCGTGCTATATAACGAATTAGTCCATAGATTTAGGATAGTCGAGACGTCAGCAACTACACAAAGGGTTCCGGGTTCAATCTCCGGGCATAACTAATATTTGTGTGCTTTTTTGCTAAACTATTATTCTTCTTATTACCAAGCCGATATGGATCTATAAGCTAAATATGATAATATGACCTATATTGGGCCTTTCATTTGCCATCCAGAGCTCCCATAGCGTAGATGGATAGTTCGAACAAGACTGTAGGTATGTGTTTTGTCTAATGGGCACCATAGTCACACAGGCTGTTTTGGAATATACCCATTCAGCCGGTTTGCATGAAACTGGTAACACCTGACCGCAGTCTATTTAAAGTTTTTCAGACCACCTGGGGAGATCACCGCCCAGAGGCAACTCTTGAGCCAACCAGTGGATTTTCGATGAGGTCGGGAATAATTCATTCCATAACCTCAGTCTAGCACAGGACGCCTCAGCCGGATTTAAGTGCGGCTACTTGAGAAAATAATGGATCTAAATTATTTAATCGCTGCAAGTCCTTCTTTTTAAATACATAACAATATTAGAATATTCAGCCGTCAATTATACCTTTAGAAATATTTTGTATTACAAAAAAATCTTAAGGCCACGCTATTCCATTACAAAATAGAAAAAGACCTGAGCCAAAAAGTTCTCAATACGGAAAATATTGACTTAATTTACTTTAACCTACTTTTACGCGCACTTTACTAACAAAAGCTGATCCGTTGAAATATTAAATCGACCCTTAGTCCGCCTTAAGACGATCAGCTAACTTGCAGTAAGGAAGTTTCGAGAAATCTGCGGCACGTACAAGACTGAAACATCAAATACAGTGTAAGTTACTGTTTGGACTAAAGGTCAAATCGACGCAATTGTCCACTGCAAGAACAAATTATTTTATTAGGTTAGCTACAACGTAGAAAAAAATGTATATTTGACGAGATTGTTTTAATAAATAAATGGATATGAAAGATGAGAAAGGATGAATTGTACTCACTGCTGTTAAAAATTCACTCAAGTATCTATCGATTCCTTCAGTGGATTAATTAAGTGATGATTTAAATAAATAATAACAAATAATAAATAAATATCCACTGTCATTCACACAGCGCCATCTAGCCCCAAGTTAAGCGTGAAGCCTGTTTTATGGGTACTAAACAACGGATAAACATACTTATATACATTTGTTTTGTAAATACATACATATGATACATAGAAAACACCCAGACAGACATTTTCTTTCACACAAATGTTTGTACTGCCCAGGGATTGAACCCGGAACCCTAGGTGTTGCAGTCGACGTCTCAACCGCAACACCAAATAAATATAATAAATAAATATCTACTGACTATCACACAGCGCCATCTAACCCCAAGTTAAGCGTAAAGCCTGTATTATGGGTACTAAACAACGGATAAACATACATGTATACATTTTTTTTTGTAAATACATACATATTATACATAGAATGGGTCGTCAATGATTTAAAATACTTCATGATTAAAATAACAAACACTCCAGGATTATCTCTATGTTTTGAAAGTGAACTTCGATTCTCTAGGATTCTCAAATCTAATCTATCTAAAAAGTTTTGATTTGGTCACAATGGGAACATCAGGTAAGCTGCAGCTCTAAAATATTAAACATCTTGTGTTACTTTTTTTTTAAATAAAACAAAATAAAACTTCGACTTCCTCATGCATGATGCTTATTGGCTTTTAAAATTGAGGAAATATGTTTGCAGATTAGTGTAGTGTGAAACTTCGAGCTATATTACTTATGTGCATTTTGTATTTAAATATTGTAGCCAAACTCATAACAACCCGAAAAGCTTATTTTTTATAAGCTTTAAAGCTTTTTAGGTAATTTGACGCTGTTAATCTTATTTTAAATTAAATTATTAAATTACTTAACTGGTGTTTACATTTAATTTATTCGTCTATCCTATTCAGTTTCAAAGTATGTGATTTCCAATGAATTGACAAATGCTGCTGTTTTTATGAAGTTGGTCAACATTCTGCATTTATAAAATCAAACCCATTAACGACGAAATTAGTGTAATTGTTGAAAGTTCGCTTCTGCACCAGAATGTCCAAGTAAATTCCCAAGTATGTAGTTCATGAGTCTATAACTGAATTTAGACAAACTTTCATACGATATTATTAAACTTAGACAACATCAAACATTGACATGTCATAACTCCGATATTACTGTACTCCGGCAAAATATTTGTTCGACATGACTTAACTAGGTAATGACGCCCAGTCCGACAAGAGTCACGGCAACGATTCATCCCCCAAATTGCCCAATCTGCTAATTATCCAACACTAGCAAACAACCGCGCCTTTACGCAATCCCGCAAACGTAGACTTTCCCGGGAAGGACTTGACGATCCAGCCTGCGGCCAATAGATAAGTCATTTCGAAAAAAAGAATGACGCTAGACGTCGTCACTATGTTATATCGAGATTACGCATTCAAACGAAATCATAAAATGGGACTTACCAATTAAATGGCATACATTTGATTTTAATCCAAAATAAAAAAACGAATCGCCGAAATGTATCGCTAAGCGCAAAGCTTGAAAAAACCTGGCCTAGTCCACTATCACCACACCAACTAAAGATATTTCGGGTAGGCGCAGTCCGTGGATTCAAATTTAATTTTATCGGATGAGACATTTGCTCGTTTGCCGTCTACAGCTTACAAAGTATGATAAACAATAATAATAATTTTTGAATTTTAGTACTGTAAATATTTAAAGAGAGCGCTTCCTCCTGATAGGCAGCGGCATGGCTTTGCCCTTGGCATTGCTGTTGTCCATACGCGGTTACCGTTTTCCATCAGATGGGCCGCCTGCTCGTCTGCCTATATAAGCAATAAAAAAATGTATAGTAAAAAAAGGAAGAAAAAATGCGTGTATCCCAGTAAACAATGTAAATAATTAAGATTTAAAAAAAATCATAAATCAAAGACATAGATGTAAATACCGTCCCATTCCCATATTCATTTCTCAAAGCTAAGCCCTAGCACGCTAGCCGCCCAGCAACTGACGTTGTTCACTCATTCATCGCGCTCTCAACCCAAAACGGACATAACATAGTAATACGTACCTTATACTCACATATGTGTGTCTACACGACCCCTAAATCCAAATGTCTGCATCATGGTGCAAATAATAACATTAAAAGTATCCAGTAGAACCGAAAACAAGGTTTCATTCGCATTAAGCAACCAGTACCAAGGATAACTGTCCGTTAGCAAATACAAATTAGCAAATAAATATTTATAGCGTTCTGTGCTCACAGTGGGTACGTACAGATTACAAGCCCATTTGTTTGTTCTGCTGTGTCATCCTTCAGTAAGAATAGATTCAGTGGCATGAAAACTGTATGGATCATGTTAAATACCTAAATATTTGATGACGTATCTCTCTCTTCAACCTATCGCAGTCTACTACTGGGCATAGGTCTCCCTCATTTTGCGCCAGATATCCCGATTCCACGCTTTTCTCATTCAGCATTTGATGACATTTATTGACATAAAATTAATTATCCTTCCAAAACTATCGTCAATAGGTTATAGGATTTTAAGTTTTAGAATGGAATGATGTCAGAAATCTATGTTCACAATTTCTTATTATGTATAAATAGGACACGCTTTTTATGTCGAAAATAGTTAATCTGATCATCTTATAATTAAACTAGCTATATTGTAAGTATAACCAAAAATAAATTGTAAAACTTGGAGCAAGCCCTGGATTATTTGACGGGCAGACTCCCGACAAACAATTCGTCGTTTTCTATTGTTTTTTCTGCATAATATACCTGCGGACGTTATTGTTAATTATAATTACAATATGTTTTACAATTACATTTTTGTCCGCCATATAGGTATTTTATTAAAAGTACGATATGGAATTTTATTAAAAGTACGTCTACCGTTTGAAAATCGCTGGAGGTAATCAAGATATTATATTCCTTTGTATTATAATAGTATGCTTGTGCTTTTGATTTTGTACCCTTTAAGTCACGCGTTGAGGCCAAAATTTAATAAATAATAAATAAATATCCACTGGCATTCACACAGCGCCATCTAGCCCCAAGTTAAGCGTGAAGCCGGTATTATGGGTACGTAACAACGGGTAAACACTTATATACAACTTATATACATTTTTTTCTGTATAGTAATATATATATATCTTAGTCGTTCACGCGGGCCCAGTGCGGGTTGGCCGACTTCACGCACAACCTCTGAATCTCGTCGTAGGCGTCGTAGGCCGCAGGTTTCCTCACGATGTTTTCCTTCACTGCAAGAGCGTCGGATAACGTACATATAATTTCAAAAATTCGAAACTACATTGATACGTGGCGAGATTTGAACCTCAGCCCTCCCGGTAGGGGGACAACAGTCCACACCATTTCTATGTTATAGCATTGTTAAATTTTAGTTTTACATTGTAACTTATGGGTTGACGGTTTAATTAACATGATCATGTCAGCATTCAAATTGTTTAACACTTCAATCAAGCATAGATATCAAAGGCAACCAACAGAAAAATACATATATTTTAACTAAGTAGGTACTTTAGTGTCATACAAATATATATATATATATATATTATATTGTATATCTACGTTCGAATTGAGTAACTTTCGCCTTTTATCAAGTCAGTTAGAAAGTAGCTTAAGTTAAGCTAAAAAATGTTTCTACGGAAAATTCTTCCGACCCTCGTCCCCTCCACCCTAACCAATAATTATAATATGAACGATGAAATGTCTGCTTTAAATGGGCTGTCGATCACAGAATCTAATTTCCGCCAAGAATAAAATACAACGTTGATTTGTTGCCGAGAAATACGGTAAACGTATTGTTTCGTTGCTCACGTAGTGGTGGAACTCTACAGGGTAGGATAAGCGGCAATTCACTTTATGTAAACCATCATGATCAAGTAAGTATTTTTAGCAAAGATAAAATCTGTAAGAGTAATAAATCACTTCATAGATCAAGTCATTAGCAAAATTAGAAACTTATGCTGAAACCAAAACACGCCTGACGCGATGATTCTTTATTTAAAACAGAACAATGAATGTGAGAGCACGTTAATGTGTAATTTTTTTTACAAAAAAATCCTAAAAATAAAGCGTATAATCGCAATTAAAAAAAAAGGTTTGATTTTTAATAATTCAGATATATTTGATTACATGGTAAATATTTCCAAACATTTTACAAAAACAAGGTTACACGCAAAAAAAATATGTACGTGACGCACACAGCTTGTTACCGCTTTATACCGCACATTTCTTGCACAAGACACTTCCTTAAAATGTAAACTATTTCTTATGAAACACGCACATGCCGAATGAATATTGCAATTCATTGATTTTATGATTTAATTGTCATGATATTGATCAAAATTATGTCGATTCGGAAACTGATCAAATTTACCCAGTAGTTATCCCTTTGAAAATACATCTTGTGGAATACAAATAACTACTCTTACTACATAATTATGAGAATAAGCATTTCTTATGAAGATTCTTTCATTGCTAGTGCGTCAGTGGCTCAATGGAGTGGACTGTTGCCTTCCGATCGGGACGGCGCAGGTTCAAATACCGCCACATATTATATGTACGTTATCCGACGCTCTTTCGATGAAGGTTAACATAAAGGAAACCTCGGTAGGAACGTTTAAGGAGCTCATGATCAATTGCATTGCCAATATTTCACCTTTAACAAAGTACCTATCACACTTAAAGGTATATGGTAGAGACTTTTACTTCTTATCCACCAACTAAATTGAAACCCACTTTTGATAAAGATAAGACGACATTACTTCGAATACACCAATTTCCCTTCCCATTTCAAAGGAAATTTAGCCTTGATTTTATTTGGATCTGTTACGGTACAGCTAATCTTTTTTACTTTTTCCTTCCTTTGAAATACTTGACAGAATACCAAGAAATCCGATTTGATTATAAAGCGCAACGCAAACGCACAACCTTTGAATCCCTTTGCAGGCACGCGCAGGTTTCCTCAACATGTTTTTTTATCCGTAAGAGCGTCGGATAAACGTTCATATTATGATTTCGAAAATACATTGAAACGTCACGGGATTCAGTAGTAAATGGTCTTAATTTTGTGGAAAGCAAAATCGCTTAAAAATTGTAAAGCGTTAGTCTCAGCTTAGTAAATGGTGATAAGTATGCGATACACTGTTAACAAGGAATGAACTTCAGGAATTTGCTGCCTTGATCGGAGTGATACCAGATCCTCAAACGCTTTAGGTCGTGTTTCGCCATGTGCATGAGCAACGCACCCATTGCTTCTTCGGCGTTAAAGTCTCCACAGGTGACAATATCGCTTAACATTATGTTATCTGTCTGCTCATTTACCTCCCGCCACGTACCAATGTGATTTCGAATTTTCGAAATTATATGTGCGTAATCCGACGCTCTTACAGAGGAAAACATCGTGAGGAAACCTGCGCACGCCTGCGAAGAGACTTAAAGGTTGTGCGTAAAGTCGGCGAATCCGCACTGGGCCCGCGTGGACGACTAAGGCCTATACACCCTAGAGGCTCATGCCCCTCGGTGGGGACGTTTAATGAGCTGATGATGGTATGGAGGAAATAGGCGAAATTGAATAATCTCCGCAGTCAACCCTATGCGTGACCTCATTTTGATATTAAAACTACAAAATTCTCATTGCAATTTAAGTACCAAAAAAACGAGCATTACACCATTTAATATTCGCTGTGAATCCAAGAGCAGCAATAATGCTAAGACAAAACGAGCTGGTACCATCATTATGTGAACTTACAAAGTTGTGCAACTCTTTCTTTGCCACTATGAATATTCATCAGGCCGTCATTAATGTTGGATGCTTAAAAGTTGAAGTTAGCGAGCTCCTTTTAACTAAGTTGCGCTCGGTAGTTTTGAGAGGGAACAGTATAAATTTCATATGGCTTTCACTAGTTAATGTTAGTTTATAATTCTGTGAGTGGGTGGAATATAATTAGGTTATAAGCCCAACTGTCCCTTTTGTTGTGACAGAGGATGTTAGTTAAGATCCATGTTATTTCACAGTTAATAGATTTTGACGTCGAAAATACGTATCCTTGGATATTTTGGGCATTACAAAGGCACACGTCGTATTTTTTTTTATAATTTGTTTTTAATTAGTTATATTTAAGTTTCGCTATGGTTTTCGTTATTGAGCACTATTTTATTATTTTTGTGGTTAGTGCATACTGTTAACGATCACGCAATGATCAAGTAGCTTACTCAATAGTAAGTCACCTTAAAGTTATATATCATCCGTACTTCGGAAGGCGTGGAAAGATATGGGTCCTGGTTTCTAGAGAAAATGGATGAAACATTAGTATAGGTTATATTAATAGCACAAATCCTGTAAGGTATAAGTCGATCTGGTTAAAAGTATATCCATTCAAACATTTTGCAAAAATGTTCCCTAATCCAATTATAATGAGGGTTGAAGTTAGTAAGTACTTATGTAGCGCAGAGCGCCCCCGAACCCTGACCTTTGTATATTGTACATGTGACGCTCAGTAAACACTGATTATGATACGAACACACCAAAGATATAATTTAAAATAACATAGAACTCGCAACTTTGATTTATTCAATTTCATTTCTCTTATTCATTATACATTGCTAGCTAGGTACTATTAGATTATATTTGACCTATTTATTAATACATTATCAGCCAGCAATCTACTATAAATTCACACACACCTCGGCATATTACACACACATTCATCGGTCCGAAGTAAAACACGGTTCATCCTGCTGAATAGCAAATTAGGAATTGGCCACCTCAACCACACTTCATATAATATTCTTTTTTTCTCTTTTGTGGATGCAACTCGATTTCTTTCCCACCCCATTCATTGATTCTTCTCAATATGCCACTGCCTCTTCAACTTGCTAAGCCTTTGGGATATGTCGGTAACTTTTATCCTCCTGGCGATTTCGTCACGGATCCTATCACTTAGGGAAAACTCATATGAAGAGGTCCATTACACGTTGAGCATTCTTGAGCATATTTAAAACACCATCGGTGAGCGACCTTATTTCACTTCCGAAACACACACTGTTGACTAGTGTGTGTTAATTAAGGGAAATACAGACTTGTTTCTTGAGACACTGAGATAATTTTAACTCCCTGAACTTCCCGAATGTAGTCCATTTAAATGGATTCACCAAGAATAATATTCATGTCATTTTAATTTAAAAACAAAACTGTAATTGATACCGATACAAGTACTGCAAGTTGATTGATACTTTGCTTAGTATAAATTAGGCCTTAGTGATAATGGGTAATCATATTTCAGCAAAACTCTTGCGTTACCCTTTGGCCACGAAATTTGTGTAAGAAATCGGCCAGGACTTCATTATCACATCTTTTAACTCATTCATAAACCCACATATAATAAACCACATCGTCACGTAAGTGGCTATAATTATGACACTTCTAGCTTCCAAAATATAGATATCTGCGGTACGTAGGGTACTTATATTCTCCTTTAGATAATTACATGTGCTTAATTAGGGCAATCGCATGCATAAATGAATACGAGCTCACTTAGTAATGGCTTTATAATTTTCGTAACATTTAATATACAAAATGAATAATGCTTTATTAAAATACAATTTTTTCGAATCGCATTTAAACTCTGTTCTATACTGCACCATACTCGTAGATTTCATTGTTTGTAAAATATTTTCACTTTCAGCATCTAAGTGGGTGTGCCGAAATATAACTTTGTGCGATTTTTCCCAGTTTGGTTATGATAAGAAAGATGATTCCGTGTTTCGGAGGGCAGGTTAAGCCTTCGGCTACTATCTTAGAATTGTGGAGTTATATGCTGGTGTTATTGATTTTTATCTTTCCGATAACTACGTAGTCTAGTGATTTGAGCGCTGACCTTAAAGCACTACGTGGTCCTTGGATGGCGGAATCCAATGCCACGCAGAGGCCGATGAAACTTTGTGCGAATTTTCATAGAACATTGGAGGCCAAATCGCATGTCATGATTCTCTGAAAAGAAAGTTGATTATGTGCTTCAGGGGAAATGAAAATGTCGGTTCCCAAACCATATTAGTAATAATAGTCGTCATCCGCATTCGGCCCGTGTGGTTGCTAACGTACCAATCGCTCCATATGAGCATCTGTTATAAGCTGATATTGATGATAAATAAATATCAACTGACATTCACACAGCGCCATCTTGCCCCATATTAAGCGAGAAGCTTGTAGTGAGGGTTCTAAACACAGATTTCCAGATTGATTGATTCACAGATTGTATATTCGTGATTCTAAATAACAGATAACATACTTAAACATTACAACCAGACCTGTTAATAAAAAAAATTACGTTATCGGTATTGGTGAATGACCTTCATTTATTAGCTATAACATAGTAAAACTTTTTTTTTTACATCGTCCGATTGCACTACATGTCACAGGTGTGGTGGGTGGCCGATTAAACATACATGACGCATAAAGGATTCATTGCTGCACTCTAAAACTCAAACGTGGATCATACACCTGTCGGACTTAAATTTAACTGAACTTAACATAGTTGTGGTATTTAGGGTGGACTAGTGCATTTATCTATATCATCATCAACTTAATAAATGTCCGCATGGAAGTGCACAAAGGCTTGTTGGCCTAATCACCCTATACGGGTAGGCACCCGTATAGGGTGATTAGGCCTTAGTCGTCCACTCCTTTCACTTCCACGTACAACCTTTGAATCACTTCGCAGGCGTGCGAAAGTTACCTTGTTTCCTGACAATTGTACATGACAATTCTGACTATCGACAGCACAGTCAATGCGAATTGGTAGTGGCCAGAGCCTCATTACGAAAACGTAAAGTCGGTTTAGCTTACCAAGAGTGCATGCTCTTATCCTTGATATAAATGAATATAAATTAAAAGGATCATCATCATTTTATACATGTGGTGTAATAGTCGAGACGTCGGCTACTATACCAAGGGTTCCGGGTTTAATGCCCGGGCAGTACAAACATTTGAATGCATAAACATGTCTGTTTGTATTGGTTGGGGTGTATCTATGTCTTATGTGTTTCCAAAAAAATATATAAGTTTGTTCACTAAGGGCCTCTTGAATAGGCTCAAGGTTGCTCAGCGTGTTATGGAGGGGGCTATTTAAGGTGTTATCCTACGCAATAAAATCCGAAAGGGGATATCTGTAGGAGAATTGAGGTAACCGACATAGCCCAGAGGATTAGCAAGTTGAAGTGGCAGTGGGTAGAGAGCGGAGCACAACCGATGGCCGATGGGCGGAAAGGTTCTCGAGTGGCGTACACCATGTAACGGCAACGAAGTGTAGGCCGACCCCCAACCATATGAACGGATGACCTGGTTAAGGTAGCGGGTAGCAGATCGATGTCAACTGCTAGGAAACGGACCACGTGGAAATCATTAGGGGAGGCCTTCGTTCAGCAGTGGACTTATTAATTAGGCTGTAATGATGATGATGATGAGATATAAAATAAATTAATAAATATCCGCAGACATAAGGAATGCTTCACACTTAACTTGGGGCTAGACAGCGTTGTGTGAATGTGATGTCAGCGGATAGGTTTTTTTTATTTATGGTAGATTTTAATTGGTAATACCATTAAACAATTGATTCTACTATTTAATTACTATTTTTAACCATTAACACCAAATTTGTACCGGAATACCTTTACAGTTTGATTGTATAGTGTCGTAGGTAGAGTTAGTTTAATGTCCAGTAAAGTTATAGAATTGATATGTTTAATTAGGACCAGATTATATTTTTACAGATCCTAAAATAAAGTTGTTACTCGAAAAATGTATTGAATATAAACTTAATCTAAATATAAGTTTGAATTAACAACATTATAAAAATCAGTTCTATCATATTTTAAAAGCTTTTTATGGAACCAAATAATTTAAGAATAATCATTTTCGTTACAAAAATATTATCACACCGAATAAAGCTCCTTCACCCTCATTGGCACCGATAAAATCAATTATGTGATACGTTATTTCGCGCGAAACAAAAACCCTTAATTCGGTGAATCGACAGAACAGTTCTTGCATACCAAACGCAAGTTTTATCGCCATCATTGTCGAAAATCGAGGCGTCCAAACAGATATACCAAATAAACAATTGAAGCAGAAACAACGGAAGCAATTTTCAAGAAGAATACTTATTCTTAGCACGTCTGGCGCGCAATTAGCTCTGCTATAGCGTTCGTTTTATATGTTGGATGTAGCCACAATACCCGAGCTACCCTGATAGCAGCTTAATGCAGAAGGCGTGTCTAATTCTACATCAAGTGTTTCTTTAAAAGCCCAAGCTACTATGCTGAATTGAATAAATGGCCCGGATTGTCTATTGTGATTTTGCTTTGTGTTCGCGCGCGCGGCAATGTTCAGAAATAGATCTAATTGTGTATGCAAGTTTTATCAGTTGGGAATTGAAGTGCACCGAAGTGTGCGACTGAGGATATTGATGTTAGGAATTGGCGTGACAAATTGAATAGGTGCTAGGAAAATCAATGTTTATCGCCGACTTAACAAAATGTTGCTTAGCAAAAGTTTGATAAACGAATGTTCTGTCGTATTGGGTGATAGTTTATGCGTAGTTATTAGCTTTTCGTATATAATTAATAATAATGCTTACAAAACAATCACACAGGTACCCATATTTATCAGAAGGAACTCTGTAAATTTGCATTATAGTTAAAGTATATATACATTCATAATCTCTTATGAATCCCAGGTTACAGGGAGTCATAGAATATATGGCAAATTCCAAATGCAGAACCTATAAATAAGCCACAGACTGCTAATTTTACAAAATGGGTATTTTTTCTGCGCCAAATGAATCCAGTTATGTTTCGCAGTCTTCAAATCATTGGGACGATGAGTATTTTCATGGGAAACTGCCAACATAAGGTCTCAAGCAAAATTGTCTACTCTCTAACTAAACCCAATTTTTTCTTTATGAAAAATAACATTTTCGATCATGTATGTAAGTTAAAGTTTGTTACAAAATCACCTTAGAAATTATGTTTGTGTGTCAACTTGCAAGATGAAGTTATGTTATATGGATAATAATGGACAATACTACAATTTATATTGTTTACGAAACCACTGTTTGATAGAGTGGTATACATAAGTAATATATCAAATAAGTATTTTTAGTTTGATTTAAGAGGAAGGGAGTAGCAGGGCGAAGGGCAACAGACGCAAGTTCTCAGCAAAGTTTTTTTGGCATCAACTGACCCACATAATGCAACCTGCCTTATTAGGCAGGTTTTTAACTTACCAAGACATATTGTGAACGGAATTATTTTACCGTTTTAATAATTCTTTTCAATGTTATTAGTATACAGGTAGATCATTTGGTTTCCATATGGATATATTTACGAGAATTTAGATCAAACAAAAGTAATTCTATTCTGTAACTAATTCTCGTTGGACAGTAGTAGAGTCTTGTAAATATTTTAAATGATGGTCAACGCCACAGACATCAGAATATACATTAGACTGGACAAGCCGCCAAGTTTATAGGCAGTCCCAGTGTCGCAATTTCTTTTCGGCTCTTACCTGTGAAAAGTTATTATATTTCTTGGTAAATTTACTGATTCATTGCGATGATGGCATGTTACAATTGCACAGGATGGCATTTTGGAAAAAACGGTAATTTCTTTCTAATATTCGGCGTCTGCTCGTCTCACAGAGCGTAAACTGGTAGCCAGTGTATGCTCGTTGAGCTTACAGTTGTCGCACTTTAAACGCGGCTTGCCCCATCTCCTGTATTGGGAAATCTGTGGTCAACACCATCATCAGCCCATAACGTGCAGCTGCAACGGCATTTCCGCACAACATAGCTATGGGAAGATCATCGATGGTCGCTGCATAAAAACGTTTCCTCTACGGTTAAAATTTAGACATATAACCTGTATAGAAACAACCCACAAAACGGGTAGGAAGCTATGCCAAATATCGATAGCATGTTTCAAGTTTACCGATAGTACCTTCAATAAATACAATAAAATGGATTATGCTGGGTTTTATTAACCCCCGACGCAAAAAGAGAGGTGTTATAAGTTTGACGTGTTTGTGTGTCTGTGTGTGAGACTGTATGTTTGTCTGTGGCACCATAACTCCCGAACGAGTGGACCGATTTTTTTTTTGTTTGATAGGTCATTTAATCGAGCGTGTTCTTAGCTATGTTTTATTAAAATCGGTTAAGCCGTTTATAAGATATAGGGGATGAAAGTGGGATTGGAAAACCGATTGTTTGCAAAATTGCCCGTATGGGGTATCAAATGAAAGGAAATGATTCGTACATTACAATAGCTAAGTTTAATTAAAATCGGTTCAGCCGTTTATAAGATATAGGGGATGAAATTGGGAATAAAAACCGATTGTTACAATATGCCCGAGTGGGGTATCAAATGAAAGGAAATGATTCGTACATTACAATAGTAAGTAAGTAAAAACAGGGATGTTATAAGTTTGACGTGTCTGTCTATATACTAAAATCTAACTTAACCTAACCTACCTATAAAAAGTATGAAATAAAAATTAAATTAAAAATTAAACCTTGACACAAGAACGGGTCCCCCAACGCGAGGTTTTTTTTAGAATTATTAGTAGATTCTTAGGTACTTTAACATTAAGTTTCTTTTATTATTTTTTACTTTTTAAAGGGAAATTACTTAAGTTCTTGTGTCGGGGTTTTTTAAATTTTTATTTATTTTACTGAACAAACTCCCTTAGGTTTTTTTTAAATATTTAATTGTTTAATAACAATATAATATATGTTATTAATATTATTAATATAATGCCCACAAAATTCTTTACTATTTCAAAGGTACATATATATATAAATGTACATAGCATAAGAAATACCTTATTCATTGTGCAATATGTTTTAAGTTAGAAATGAGATTACCTACTGAATTATGTCGAAATATTTCATCGGGCATTTTATTTTGCAAATTGCGTATAAATTTATCATGAAAATTACACCACTTTGCACTACGGGCTTGATACCAGTGAAAGGGGTTAGGATGTAAAGGTGTTTCGTGGATATGTAAATTTCTTTAGGGTTTTGACGTGAAATCCACTTTGGGCTGAATAGAAATAAGCGAATCGAGTTTTCCGGACGTGGTTTGAACATTGATATTTGTGGTAGGTATTTATTTATCATAAGACTTCGTCCATTGTGCATAATTTTTAAAACTTCAAAATGCGGTAAGAAGGCACTGTATATTCACTTGGATAATAATACCGAGGGTGCAATGAACCGCACGAATTTTCAAAATGAAAACAGTAAATTTCATTATAAACGTTTACTTTCCCAACGATTGAATCAGTCAGTCGCATTAAGTTAAGTCTTAAAGGTCTCTACATTGAAAGAGTCTCAATGAAATAACAATTGTGAAAACGTAATAATGTCTGGAACAATAGCGTGTAACGACGCAATTCTCGCAAAAACTGTAAAGAAAGTGAGAGCGAATACCCTCGTTCGGGATGGTGCCCGTTCCGAAGGCGGTATTCAATTAGCGGAGCGGGGAGTTCGCGGGCTCGTCAGCGTTTCCTTCAAATTGGGCCCTGGCAAAAGTCCAGACGATTAACAAGTTGGTGCAAGCTGTTTAATTTCATGCCTGGATGCTCTGATGTCGCGTGTGGCCTCGGGCTTTGCGAACAAGGTGGCGACTCGTTTTTGAGACGTTCACTTTTTGTTCTATTTTAGAGAACGGTTCACGGAGCGAATTGTTTAGTTGGTAATAACGTTGCGCCTCGTTCCTCGACTCTCTGTCACGGTGCGGAGGTGATCTAGGCAGAATTTTAAATAAAGTCACATTCTTATCGTAGCATAACTTCGCTATATTGTACATGTTAAATATGTGAGTATGTGACATTTATAATTATAAAGAATTCAAAGTCGGAAAGAACAAGGCTTTAAGATTAAAATACGAGCTATAGCCGTCAACATACTCGTACCTATCTCTACAAGATAAATACCCATCGCCTTTTTGGTGTCTTTTATAAATAACATCATCATCATCATCGACCGACGCTCTTAACATGATTCCAGCCTTTGTCAATTTTATCATAATATTAGCTTTATATGTAACCTTGAAGGTCCAGATGTTGAACAGCCTAAATGATTCTTCCAGACGGGTTGCACTTCGCATGAATTTGAACAAGACGAAACTCATGTTCGATGACCATGTCATGCCACAACCAATATAGGTCGGTGGCGTCCCTCTTGAGGTTGTGCAAGAAAACGTTTACTTGGGCCAAACAATCCAACTTGGCCGGCACAATTCGAGAGGGAAGATAGTAGGAGGGTTCAGTTGGGCTGGGCGGCATTCGGCCAAGTTACTCGAGGTCTTCACGTCGTCTTACAGATAAAACATGAACATTTTCATTTTTTATCTGTAAGATGTGTCAATTTTATACGAAAAGCTTATATCACCATCATTGTATATTGACCCAATGCAGGGCAGAGGGCTTTCTAGCACAAGCAAATCTATGGGGAATTTGGACCGAAACCAACCACTAGAGCCCAATGCGGATTACAGGGTGTTAATATCTAACATCCTTAGATTTTAACCGGGACCAACAATGACGTCGCCTCTGAATCACGGAATCATCTTTCTTTTCAGACTATCGATATATTCACCTGTCTCACCACAAGTTTTGTAAACCTTATTGAGTAATAAACGATATTTATTTATTATTATTATTTATACTTTCTTTCCTTTAAAAACGTACAACTTGCGTACAACACTGTTTGCATGACAGTAATATGGCGTGACAATTAATCGATATAATTGATCAAATTACTCCGTCGTATCATAATACTCCATATGACCTTAAGTACAGAAAACTTTTTGATGTTAGCGTGATTAAACAAACTAGTGGCTCAGTTGAGGTCAACTATAACTAAAAAGTCACCAAAACACCAAATAGAAAACAATCCGAAGTTCAAATTTATTGCTACTTAATCCGAAAATTTTAATTCAAAGCCGATGTTTGTATTTGTTTTTATTCAACCAACTAAACTCTTTCAGCGATTCTGTATGAATTACACTTTTAAATATAAGAACTGAAAAGAAATATTACAGGTATTTCTTTGTGTTGTTACAAGTTAAATCTGTAGTAAAAACAAAGGCTCTATAATGCAATACTTCATCAAAACAATTCACTGAAATAAACCGTAAATGTACTTAGTTATTCCATTTTCACTCCCCTTAACCTGTCACAAACAAGAATACGCATTCCGACATTGATATATTAATTTGTTTGTGTTGCAAATGCAAAAGTTTATATTCTTTAATCCAACAAAATGCTATTATTTTTCCAGTATATACGAGTACTCCAAGACGTTATCGCGTTTTTGTTGAGTCGTTCTAAGTTTTAAGCAATATTTATTACAACTGAGATTGCGAACTTTAGTGTTTACAGAGACCACAACCTATATAGTCACTGAGTATTAAGAAGTAAACATGTTCGAAGTTCGAGAAGTTACAAACGGGTGTATATAGGATCATATTCCGAGTCTTATTACCGGTGTGGTGCACAAAAAGCTGTGAAGACCTGATACGTGCCGGACGCCATGTGTGTCCCGGCAGGGGGTCACGTACGAGAACATCGTAGTGCTGCCGGCGATACACTGTTGTCCAATAGTGGTCAAACGATAAGCTAAGGCGTTTTCAAAGACAAAATCAAATAATTCAAACTATAAGGAAGCACATAAGGAAATCAGAGCAGAGATTAAAATTCCAAAAAATACCCTAAACGTTATTACCGACGTAAAAAGGAAATAAAAATTTGATAATTGTAGAAAGGGTTTAAAACCTCTTCATTATAGAATCGATGGCAGATGTGTGTCTGTATTCAAACTACAGCAGCCCAGAAATTAACTCAAAGTGTACGTGTACGTGAACTGTGTTTCGGGATGTACACTGTAGCTAGTGAGATTACCGGAAATAAGAGACCTAACATCTGTTGTGTCGGGTGTCGGGCACAGCGCGGCTTTGATGAAGAAGAATAACTGTTCAACTGTTGTTAGTCTCCATCAATGCCGCACTGTAATTTATTTATTATTCTTTATTTATTTCAGACCAGGTCCATAAGATTAGTAACAATATTCTTACACGTTAGGGTTAGTAAACTACATCTTATACATTAACAACACACTTATGACAATTTGTGAAATTCTAAGTAAGGTACCCCTAATAATTGTAATAATACAACTATTAGGAGCACTCAATGACACAAACATATCTAAATAGGTACATAAGTATATTTTTTTTACATTTAAAACTAAGTAATGTACACAGTACCTACACAGCACAAGCGCAATGTGATAGGGCCTGAAACTGCATTCACCTACCACGTTTCTTATTGGGAATGCAGTAGTACCCATCTCCGCATCAGCGGGAAGTCCCACCTATCCACGAAAACCCTCAGAATTCCATTAGCGTTGTTTCTAAGTCTTGTTAAAACAGAGGCACAACGTTTTCTGATTACAGCAGCAAACCCGTCAATTCGAGCCTCTGCAAACATCGCAGACGCACTACAGCTTCTAGGCAACCCCAACAGTACTCTGAGTGCATTATTGTATTGGACTCGCAGATCGCTGTATTCCCGCCGCGTAAAGTTTACCCACAAGCTGCATGTGTAAAAAGACTGACAGTAAGCTTTAAAAAGGGTCAGTTTTACAGCTCTTGAACAACGGGCAAACCGGCGGGCCAACATATTGCATCGCGCAGCCAGCGACCTACGCTCCCTATCAATATCAATATTATCCTCAAGGTCTTCAGTAACCCAGTGACCTAGGTATTTAAACTTATGTACCCGAGTCAACCGTTGACCCTTGAGGGTGATATCCGGAATGTCATTATATTTTACAGTTCTCGACTTAAATAACATCCATTCACTCTTCTTAATATTATATATGAGACCATGTGTTAATGCATACTTTTCACATATTAGAAGGAGCTTCCTAATCGCACCCATGGATGGGCTCAGTAGAACCACATCATCTGCATAGCTGATATTATTCACGCACACTCCATCAATGTGACATCCTACACCCGTTCCACTGAGCTCACCCAGGAGCCGGTTCATGTACAGGTTAAATAGCCGAGGAGAACTCAACCCCCCTTCCACTACTACTCTCACTTGCGAATAACAATCTCCCCACCTAACCATGTTACGTTGATTTTTGTACCAAAACTTTAACAAAGATACAATTCACTAAGTACAGTAGTTCACATTGAAGTTTTATTCCACAGTATGTCATAATTCACCAGGTCAATGCCTTTGACAAATCCAGATAACATGCAACACCGGTGTTCTCCTAGATGTGTAATACTGAACAGTCTGCTTTAGGCACAATATAGCATTTTCGGTGATAATCCTGGTCTGAAACCAAATTGGCTATCATGTAGTTCAATATGTTTGCCATGTGGACCATCAAGCAGACGTCCAGCACTTTTGCCATTATTGTAGCCAAGGATATCGGCCTCGAGATGTCAGAGGCATCTCCCGTTTTATTTTTAATAGTAATAGTCAGGCTTTGTAAGATAAAAAAGATTAGAGGAATATAATACCTCGCTCGTCACTTGGACGGTGTCACTAAGATCTTCTTGTCGGTCAGCGATATTGACTTTCCACCTCGGAGCCATGATTGAGTCAGGAGTTGTTAATTAAATCCAGCTTTTACCTTAATACACACACACACACACCATCGCATTTCTTTAAATCACGTTTATTATCTACTATCTACACTAGTATTCATTTTACCTTTTGAGAACTAGTGTCGACCCAAATATCAAAAAATAAATGAAGTGGTAAGGGATTTGTATAAATATGTTACGTTCTGAGTTGGCAAAAAACTGCGATAAGAAGAAATAAGTTTTTTTATAAAAAGTCTTTTTTACAAATCAGAAATTGCCAATATGATTGATACCACTACAGCATTAACATCCCCTAACAGCTTTTATTAAATAAATATTTATGAAAACACATGCGCTACAATTTTATGAGACGAATAGATTAAAATATTTATCATTGTTAACTGAAAAGTAGAAATCTTTAACTTAATCCAAGACCGTTTGGCCATTCAAGAGTCTTTGTGAATTAATATTTTGATTCTTAACAACAGATTTCGAAATTGCGGCTTACACAAGATAAACTAATAAGCCTTTTGAAATTCATTAAGGTTGCGGGCTCGTTTCACATTTCTAAGTTAACTTTGTCAAAGAGATGGTTAATGAAACTTAGTTAAACACAATTAGTTTATTTCAATTAAAATCCACGCCAACTTCACTCCTCTGTATCAGGTTTGCGGACGATTTTAAGGATACTGATTGTAGCCAACGTTGTTTCGTTAGCTAGCCTTAACATAATGAATTTAGATCTGTTCTTGTCGTAGAACGTTGAACATTATTTTCTTTGGTTTTTGACTCTAACATACCTTTAAACTGAGAACAATTACCGCTCACCAATTGCAGGATTATCTGTGGAAGCCCATCTGTGGTAAGAGTCTACTAAAAATAAAAAGGTATTCCTATTCCTACCCAGTTTAGATGAATACTCATGCACCTTTACTTGAACGTAAGCGTTACGTAAAAAAACGCAAACTTTATGTATGAATAGATACAGACGGTATACAAGGAATACACAGCAACTGTATTAGCACCATTAAAAAAAAAGTTGTGAGCGGCAGCTAGATCGCAAATGTGAAAAGTCTCGTTGGCTAGATCTAGTTCTTCCTAACCACCTCTTACGATACTCGCGTTATAGTAAGTAACTATTGTATCTGAATCTGTTGTACCTGTATGTGTCATAATTAATTATGAAAATACAAAGTATTATTTGAATCTGAAAATTCCAATTCACGACATTTACGTGGCTCGCTGAAATATAATACCAATTTAAAAAGTTATGTACTCCTAATTAGCTAGCATTTGTTTGTTCCCTTAACCTAATTTTGTTTTGTAAATTTATTTTTTATTTCCCAGTGATCATAAATCTTGGTTGTAATAGCTCGAGTTCATTTCATTTCTGACGTAAACACGTAAACGTTTTGTGTAAATCCAATTTAAATGTTATCTAAAATACAAATCTGTGAATATTTTGTTTTTGTGACTTTCTAAATCTGTTTCTGAAAGTTTTCACGGCTAGCTGTGAATACTTTTGCTACAACAAAATTAGTAATGAAAATTTAAAAGACATTTAAGCATGCTGATGCTTTAGGTTATTTTTTAAGATTTTAAACAATATCAGCAAATAATATATTACAGCGAGGTCACTAGAAAAGTAATGTTTGTTATTTTTTTATCATAATGTACTTGCGTGCTTAAGGCTTGTCTTAGTTTACATTTTATCTTTGTATTACTTCAGTATGCAAATGTAAAAGTTTCACGTTAAACGATATGCCATGAAAAAAATTTACGTTGTACAGTCCTATTATAGAAAGAGGAAAAAGGGACTATATCGACGGGGAGAGGGTTTTGGATCTTCGATATCAATCACACAACAAAAACAAAACACAACACAAAGCATTCATTCACTCCGTGATATTACTTCGGTCCAACCCACTCGACTTGTGCCGAAGCGTCATTATCAGGCCTTATGCATCTTTTCAGATGGTTGAAGCAGCGCCTATTCGGAGAGAGCAATGCTGCTCGTGACTAAATAAGCCGATTCTGGAACAACACTGAAGTTCGCACTTCATCATCATCATCATCAGCTCATTAAACGTCCCCACCGAGGGGCACGAGCCTAACCGTATAGGGTGATTAGGCCTTAGTCGTCCACGCGGGCCCAGTGCGGGTTGGACGACTTCACGCACAACCTTTGAATCTCTTCGCAGGCGTGCGCAGGTTTCCTCACGATGTTTTCCTTCAGCGTAAGCGTAGTATATATATTTTTCGAAAATTCGAAAACACATTGGTACGTGTAAGGCACGCAATTTGAAAATCCGTTGAGTCGAACTGCTCAATGCGATTTTGACTTTTAGCCCCATTTCTTGGCTAAGTTGAGGAACGAGGCATCATCGTGGGTTTTACAGTCCTCGAAAACGACTTGCTCCGAAGCCAGGTCTTCCCACTAAACGAGGTCAATATCAAACGCAATCATCTTGTTTGCCCAGGCAAACTTTATAAAGTCTAGTCGCGTTCGCAAAACGCAAAGTTCGAAGACCCTTGTTGCCCTTCAAAGATTGCCGTAGCGTAACTCTCCCATATTCAAAGTTTAAGTTATCGACTATGTTAAGTTAGATTAATTAACAATTCTACAAACCCTGATTTAAGAGTTTTCAAACGCTTTCATATTGATAGTTGATACCATCAAATAATTACGTAGAGCTGATTGTATCCTATAACATTCCTGATAAACTAAGTTGAAGATATTGAGTACCTTCACTTTCATCAACGGTCATTTATCTATTTTAATGTGGCGAATCAAGACGCAAGACTAAAAATCTATTAAAAGACGTCTCCTGGAGACGGTTCCTGGACGAATCAAGGAACATAAGATATAAGGTAACAAGTTTATTACACACAAAGTATAACTGGTACCTTAATAAGTGTAGCTCTTATATTATTTACTTTTTTATTAACATAATTAGTTTAATATGACATCCGAAATAAAATGATGTAACCACTACGTATTTGTTATTCGACTACAATTTTTAACCGTCCTGAATAAAAAAGATATTTAATTGAATATTCTTCTGGTATACTCGTAGTGCAGAATATAATAATGAGAGAATAATATACCTAATTAGCTTTAATATAAAATGATACTGAAATATTTTTCAGTATATTTACTTTTTTTTCTTTTATTCCATTAAAATGAATTATTTAAACCCCAACCTGAATCCTATCGTGGTACAAAAGCCAGAATAACTCAAATACCTCCGCGCCAGTCACACAAACACTGATGTTCTATACAAACGTGATGCTTGTTCACCGATTACAGTGCTTTGGCCGCGTTTGTGGTCTGATAATACGGTTACAATGGCAACTGTTGCCTACGTAAAGCTCACAATCGTTTCTAAATCATCAAAACAAAGGTCCGTTGGCCACGCCGCAGAGGGCACTCAATCAGCACGAGCTCGTGTCACATCCACGTCGAATCGCGCAATTAATTTAGAAGGTCGCCTCTGTGTTTGCTCTGACAACCCTAGTAATCGAGTTTGGGACGGTAGGGCCGGTAAATCATTAAATATGCCGGTTGCTAGACGATGCTAGTGACGAGACCTACAAGCTCGTCTGGGAGATAATAAGCTTGATACAGATATTGAAAACATAAACTAAGCAAAGTAAATTATTTATAAAAAGAAATACTAAAAAGGAGATTCCACACGAATATACAACAATAAAGTTTAGACATGTCTTTTGATGTAGATATTCAAGGAGCCGTGGACTTTAGTACATTATTGAAATTTCTTACTTAATCCATAAGATCCCAAAATAAAGAACTTTGCTAAACAAATAGACAGACGGACAAAAAATCCCTCCAGAAGATTTTCAATTTTAACGGTAACAGAACCCTAATCGTTAGCTGGGATTCCTCTTATCGAAAACTAGACATTGAAATATGGCCTTAATTCATGGTGTTCTAAAGGAGAATTAGCTCGCTGCAAGCTGGCTTATTCTGATTAATTGCTTTGGGGACAATCATGAGCAATGCGAACTGGTTAGTTCGTGGTGTCATTACTAACCAATATCTAGCGACAAGCAAGATATATTGCAGTGATAGTGAATATTATATACGCGACTTCGACCGCGTAAAATATGAGTTCCCATTTACTTCTTATTACAACAGAGAGATTAGCTGAAAAAACAGACAGGCAGAAATTTTGGTATATGCAAGTTTAAGTAGAAAAACTAGATTTAGGCAAAACATTGGTAATGAAAATAAATTATTTTATTATTTATAAAATGTGGAAATGTTTGATATTAAAAATGTTTATACAAATACTAAAACTGCACTTAAAGCTAAAATTTCTAAATTTGAGATGTGTTGTTTGTTTGGTAATGAATATCTGATCGCATTGTTTCTTTAAAAAGAATCCATAATTCTATAACAGGTGCAGATTTTTTAAGTGTGAAATTATGTTCTTAAAAATTTGAATGCGTTTGGAAGTTCTTGCATTTTAGATTGATATGGATGGAGAAAACTTCGCGAGGAAACCTGCGTACGCCTATAGTCGCCTACACGCATTAGGAATTTTCCAGGTTGTTACCTGTAAGTACCTTTGTCATTTAAGATTAATAGTTAGCCTACCTTCATTACGGTTCAACCTGATATGCTCCTAAAGCTTAGATAGATTTGGGCTTTTACTGTATGATTATGTAATTTCCGCCAATACGCAAAGAATAAGAAAATTTAGACTATACTATCTCGAATTGAAGTCAAAATCAATACCTTACAAATAGATCTCATAAACAATGTAGTAGGTAGTTAAGTGCATTGTCAAAATAAACGTACCTACATTATATAAAAGTTTGTTTTAACTGAAAACGTTATATATAATATTATGTACAAAGTTGTGAGTTGTTAGAGAAGGGGCCAATTATAAATTTGTTTGAACAGGATGCGAAGTGGATCTTGGGTCGGGCTTGGAATTCGAAATACACCAGGTCAGAACTTTTTAAAGGAAAATCCTCTATTTTTCTTATAAAACTTCGGTTTATCTTTAAAACACGATAGGTAATAAACGTAATTGAATGCCATGTTACAAAGTTTAAATTTAATAACTACTACGAAAGCATCAAGCTTTCGTAGGTTTGATTCCAACGTAATTAAACTGTATCGTGTTCAACTACAAGCGAGAAATAATTATTGGAATAATAATTGATTTAATGATACTCATATTTTCATAATCCACAATTGCGCTTACCAGAAACATTATAATTACGTTGATTATTATACAAACAACGTGACTAAAATAATTTAAACTACTGGGATTAAGGATTATAAAGCTGAGATGCAATTTTGGGGTCAGCACATAATACTCTATTCTGTTTACTGTGGTTATTTTGACGTGATTATTACTGTAGTGGTTCATGGTTAAATTATAAAGTTTATTTAAGCAAAATCCTTGATTACTAGCTTTTGACAATATAGAGACTATTTTCATAGACATTTTAATAGTTGTTTGTAAGAGACTAGTAGTTTGTTCGCCTAATACTCCTGATAATGACAGATGCAGTAATGATAAGACCTAATTATTTTCATCAATACTTCACAGCCCGAGACGACAGATGTTAGGACTATGAAAAACTGGAATTATACTAGTTACGGTGTTGATTATTTGAAAATCAACTAGAGGCATTTCACTCTTGTAGCACGAGAATATCCTGCACGGTGATGCTACCTAGACGATTCAATATCTAGATGTGTTTATAACTTATGCCTTATTTATATGGTGATGCATGTAGTATATATAATAAATGAGAAGTCGGCTACTTTACGAAGTTCTCCACATTTTAACCCCGGTCCGTAAAAACATGTATATGCTGTAACAAGTACGAACTTATAAAAAAGTACACAGAAGCACAATAGAAGTACGTTTATCAGTTGTTTAGTACCGAAGTACAAGCTCCTTACTTAAATTAGAGCTCGTAGGTTGTGGATATTAACATTTTATATGTATATTAATATAATAGTATATCTAATTTACAAGTACTGATAAACCATTAAGTCGTGCAGTATACTTGAAACAGACCATGTTCAAGCACAAGCCAATCACATGTGAGAATGCACATGCATAAATGTTTACAGTACGATGTGTAAATTCTAAATTATACAGCCACAAACAACCAGTCAGTTCACACCATTTTGTTCTACGTGATGAATCATTGAGAGTAATGCCATAAGCCTGGGGACACAATAGGTGTGTAATCCCGCAGTGCGGCATTAGAGCCCACATTTATGAAGGACTAACTTAAACATGCAAGGCAACATGAATTAACGTGCGGCCTGACATTATGAACTGCGTCACACAGATTATGAAGCTGTACGAGCGCTGAAGTTGCTCAGGAAAGCTGGGGAGCGAAGTTGAGCTTAAATACGTCACTATTATAATATTACATAACACAAATGTTGCTATTGAAATATAATCTTTTATACAGATTTCGTGACACCACCACCTGTCTACATTATGCAAAACCTGAGTCCCTGAAATCCATTCATTCGGTTAGAAACTTAAAAGATAAAATAAACTATGGAAACAATTAAACATATTTGTATTTATGGCTGACGGGCGCAGGGCAGTTTTTAACTGTCCCTCTGCAGGGACTTGTCTCGCCACACAGTATGGATTTGGGGCGTTTGGGTAACCTATTCCATACTGTACTGAGTGTACGTAGGCGTCGTCCAGAGTGGATTGGTGGCGTTCAGAATTAACAATTTTATACCACGTTCAACGAAACTATTTTTTTAGTGATACGTCTTGGCGTCCTTTAAGAAATTCTAATTATATAAGCCGGCAACTAATATTTATATACTCTGGTAATGCAAATATACATGGATGACGTGACATTTAATATCAAATGTCCTATTTAGGAACTCGTAGTATAAAGAAGCCAAACTGGAAATAATTTAGACGTACCCGATGTTCATGAGACCAACCCGTTACACCACTTATGATATTTGCCGGTTGCATACTCTATAGGAGACAACCAAACAATCGTACATCATTTAGTACATGCATATCGCCTAGCCTCTAGGGTCGACATCGTAAAAATGGATTGCTTACTTCCAGTGTACTACCACTTTAACATCTAAGAAATAAAGTTCATATTCAAACAGAAAAGTGCTGAGCATAAGTGACTGTACGTGCCTCAACTGCACAATGTTGTGACATTAAATAATTGAAACGGGGAATGTTTGCGTACATATCTCAAGACCGTAAACTATTCTTCCATATCATTAAAAGTGATGTACAAGTTTCCTTTTAATGTAGTTTATGAAAATGTTAGCGTATGTTCGCTATTATATTATACCTTATCTGTTTGTAGTCGGACGTCAGTGGACATTTTGTGGAGGATTATTTTAATAAGTCTTTGAATACTCGTGCGCTACGTTTCATTCAATTTTATTTTTAGAATCTCCTTTTTATTATATTTTGTCCTTTTCCTTTTGGAAGCATTCTAATAAAATATCTCTTTCAATCAATTCTAACAATGCCCATTTTATTAAAAGTCTACTTGAAGGAAAATTTATTTTTAGTGATATAATTATCTCTCGTTTTATTCATCAAGTTTCGCGTAATTCAATAAAAAGCTATATGTACGTTATCCGACGCTCATACGGTGAAGGAAAGCATCATGAGGAAACCTGCGCACGCCTGCGAAGAGATTTAAAGGTTGTACGAAATGTCGGCCAATCCGTACTGGGCCCGTGTGGACGACTAGGCCTATACATCCGCGTACGGGTAGACTCGTGCCCCTAGGGGACGTTTAATATGATGAAGCTGAATATGATGAAATATAATTCTTTGAATTCTTTATCCTCCGTGGTCTGTGCGATGAGTTTACTTAACTGCTTGATCCGAGGGTCTTAAGATCAAATCCGAAGGGGAGAACACATATTGAAAATATATATATGCGATTTTGCACAGTTTGGTTGGGGCAGTGGCATGCACAGAGATTATGGGTAGGATATGCGAAGTGATTCACACTAATCGCAGAAACAGCAAATCAAATTTAGTGCTGTTGACGACAGCAGATCGCATTGGTTTAAAATCTGAATAGGAAAATGGGCGAAAAAGAAGAATTATTGAATATGTTGGCGATTTTCCGGGTTGTCTGGACGCACTGGTTATGCATTGCTTAACTGCATATATTAAATGCACGCCACTGGGTTGTAGAATAACCGGCTAATTCACCTGCCTCCGATTTCAATAAATAAAATATCCATTATCTTCATAATATTCTTACAGGAAAGAAAACATGGTAATTCCAATTTTTATTTACGATTCTATGTCAAAGAGGTACCACCTATAGCTCTTAAAAAGGAATGAGTTGTATGATATAACGATGTGTACGAATTTTAGAAATAAAATTGGAAGTGGTTTAAAATAGTTCTGCTTCATGTTAGCCTGTGCTTTTCCAAAACATAAGTTTCTAAATGTTTTATAAGAAATATTGTAATGGAATGCATCCATATAAAAGTTAATTCACCTGTGCGAAAACGAAAAGCCTGAGAAAATGCAATTCGGACATTCGATACACGTAATGTCAGAGCGCAAAACGCAAGAAAAGCAAAGTTCTCAACACAAAATGAACAAAACAATCCGCTATTTCAGTAACTAAGTAAGTAGTTGCTGTGGTAGAGTGAGAAATATTTTGTTAGTTTACTCGTTGGAAAAGTTTGCAAATACTTAGTACCGGAATTTAAAGCTATGGGAGAAATTAAAGAACAAAGTATATGGTACCTATTATTATTTAAGCGGTATAAGTTTAGTTAAAATATGCACTTTCATCTCACATCTTCCAAAATTACTAACGAAAAAGACTTCAATGATCATTCACCCGCAATATGTTGATATGGTCCCACAATATACAACACTTTAGAGCTTTAAGTTTTTATAGTACAACTTTATTAATTAAAAAGCAAATTTAATGTGTATGCCAGTAGTACTTAATGCTACGCTGAATAGTTTTTAAAGGGATTTCAAATCACTCCCAAGATATATTTTTTTCTATGGTGTGTCTGTCTTGAGATTAATCTTGTTATAGTAGCATTTGTATCAGATTAAATTGCAAAACAAAATGGTGCTCTTTATAATCGTCATTTCATTATGTTTGTGTCTTTAAACTTAAGTTTAGGGTATACTCGTATTTTATGGGCCTTGCGTACCCATTTATGAAATACTGCTACGTGGTCTATTGGGTACAGCGTTCGACTAAGACTAAGTGTAGTCTTAAATCGCGGCGTGTACGGAGGTCGTGAGTTCTTATGTCACTTTATGCGATTTTACCCAGTTTGGTTAGGACATTAATTCAGCCTGAATCACCAGATTGTCCGCAATGAAAGATAATTCCGTGCTTCGGAGGTCACGTTAAGCCGTCAGTTTCAATCTTAGGGTGGTAGTCGTTAACACTTTCCAATCCGCATTGGGCCATGTATTAAATCTGTGGTGTGTACTGACTGGTACACAATATAAATCAGTTAAGTATAGATAGATTTAAATCATTTTAAATGCCACTTGAAGCTGAAAGTTAACAGTGCAGCGCCGATGCCGCTCCGCAGTTGCAGTAATGGTCCCCTATCTGTCTTCTTAAGAGGTGCATTTAGAGTCTCGCGCCTGTCGCTATGTTTGCATAAACCCCTGAGGCAGTTTGTTGCTTATGTAGAAACGTGAGATCATACATTTTTGTAGATAACGGCGCTGGCTCTTTCATGTTTACTTATTTAAAAAATTTAACGATGTCTTTAAATAGTCTTCTTTTTAAATGTAGAATTTGTATACGTAAGTGGATAAACTGAATAAGTTGACAGTGTACAAAGAACCTTACGAACCTTACGGAATTACAAATACATTTACGAAGCTGTAAAAGCTGACCATCCGCGACCAACAGTGACGTTCTTCCGAAAAAAATTTTTCAAAGACATCAAGGTTCCGGGTTTGTATATGTATGTAATTACAAAAACAAATTAAATATGTTTATCCGTGGTTTAGTACACATATTACAGGCTAAATCCTTAGTATGGGACTAGATAGCGCTGTGTGTATGTAAAAAAAAAGATGCGCTCGATTTCCATGGTTTCCATCATCAGACTTCCTTAAAATGGGGCCACGTCTGAATTCTCTATCTTATAAAAAAAGAATCATCATAATCGGTTCATAAATGACGAAGATATCCGCGAACAAACGTAAAAAAATGGATTCGGTCGAATTGAGTAACCTCTTTTATTGTAGTCGGTTAAAAAATGGTCATATGTTAGTATGTTGAAATCATAGGTATATGTCATAGTTATGGTTCCTAGGTTGAAATAATATTAAAGATATTATGCTGTTATTTTTAAGTTCCGATGGTACTGAGAAGGTAGCGGCAATCAAATTGAATTACTTTGAATAGATTTATTATCAGAAGTATTTAAGTAGTTTTAAACATGTGAAAGAGCAATTTTTTACTATGTTTCGTGGCAAAAAATAACACTTACTTTTACTCTTTATAAAGAATAACAAATAATGCAGATAATTGTCGATAACATTAATGCAGGCATTCATTAAGACATTAAAACGTAACAGTTTTTCAATATTAAATTTCATAACTTAAAATATTTTTACAAAAGGATAGCTTCAATTCACTTAAGTTCGTGTTATTTATGCTCTTATACTTTGAAAGCTTTTATTAAGTTTTCATTAATCATGAAAGAATATTAATGCGTTTACTGTGTAGAACTAAAAACTAGTTCAGGCTAAGTGAAAAAATGTATACTACAATTTAGTTAATTAGTTTATTTCGAAGAAGTGCTAATTAATATTGTAGCACTTTTGATCATGCGTTCAAATTTTGTCTAGACCGAGCGCATACTAATGAAACGAAAACTTTCATTCAACATTATATTTTTCAGAGTATTTAATGAACTAGAAAATTTGTTAAAACTGCTCGAGTTAAGATAATAATGTTGAATAATAATGAATTATGTAATTAATATTAATGTCGAGAAGGAACCTACGTCGTTCATCTTCAGTATTGAGATGTCTGTGGGCCTACCCGTATAGGGTGTATACTTAGTCGTCAATGCGGGGGGTATAGGGTGTATGGGCCCAGTCCGGATTGGCCGACAACACTTGAATTTCTTCGTAGGTGTGCGCAAGTTTCCTCATGATGTTTTAACCATAATATATCGGATAAATGTACATGTAATTTCGAAAATATATTGGTACGTGGCGGGATTTGAACCTGCACCCTCGAGATCGGAAGGCAACAGTCCACACCAATGGGCCACCGACGCTCTACATCACCACTCTACCGTCCTTTAAGAACCTAAGTCTTAAGATGAATTTTATTTAGATGCGACGGAAGTCATATCAATCAAATTTCATGTTGTACATTTATGTACACCGGTATCAGTTGGGAGTTATGTTCCTCAAATTTGATACGAATAAGAGTAGCCACTAAGAACTATTAGTCCTGTTCAAAAAAAAAAAATTATCGACTCCACTGTTCAGATGAAATATTGAAAATTTAAGAAAGATATTTTCGTCATGAATATAATTAGTTACTCCAAGACGACTTACACCAGTGTGTCCAACTGATTATTACCTACTAAAATAAGCAAGCTACTTTTCCTTTTTTGTACCATATAAAGCGAATTAAAAAAATCTGGATATTTTGTTGATACAACAGGTCAACGTCGGCGTCAGCAGCAGGAACAGCTGGTATTGTACAATAGGTACAAAAATCTATGTAGCTGCTATTATTACAAGAGATTATTTTTTAAAATATAAGAAATAAAATAACGTTAACAATCTTCGTCTTAATAACGACTCATGGTTCCGGGACTTGGCACTCAAAGGCTACCTAGTTCCTATACAAGAAGTAGGTACTATAACCCATCCAAGGAGCAAGGCGAGACGAAATGATACCAGTATTGAGAAAAAAATGAACCTACTTTTAATTTAAGTATAACTATCAAAAAACATCTTGAAATTTTAAATAAAATAAGTTAAATATTTTATACAATTGAGATATATTGTATACTTTCACGATGTTTTTAAATAAACGGTTATGTATCAAATTCTAAGTAGTAAACTTTGACATACGTATCTATCGAATAACAAGTGAAAAAAATAACAGTATTATATTGTATTATCAAACAAAAATCTTTCAGTAATAAAACAGTTATTCCATAAGAAACAAAACAACGAAAAATAAAAAAATATATGTACTTATTTTCTAAGTTAAGTTGATTATTAAGCGGAAAGATGAAATGAAACTACATATAATTCATTCATTTATATCCATTACATATTACAGATTATGTAACATATACCAATCAAATGAAAGATTTCTTTACTTTAAATCACAAGCCATTAATCGAAGACATTATGTGCTGAGCAGAGGAGCTACTTTCAAGATATTTATAAATAAATAAAAAAAACGTGCAAATACAGGGGTCTAGGCTCTGAATATGACTTTGTCCCATTCGGTGTCGAGACCCTTGGTCCGTGGGGCCCTAGCGCTATTAGGCTTTTTAAAGAAATTTCCAAACGTTTAGTCGACCTTACTGGAGACCGAAGATCTGGCAGCTACCTTGGTCAAAGAATTAGTTTAGCGATTCAAAGGGGTAACGCTGCCAGTGTCTTCGGAACTTTACCAAAGGGGGGTTCTTTTAATTATTTTATTTAGTTATTATATATTTTTTTTATTTTAGTTATAATATTTAATTTTTAAGGTTTTTAGTTGTTAGTATTGATTAATTATTATTATTATTTATAAATAAATTAAGACGTTTTTATGATTAGGTGCAATCTCAATAATCTCGCGAGATCTCCCTTTTTTCATCCAAGATCAACCTCGCTAAAAAAGGCTGAGATCTCGTGAGAACGAGATTACATTTCCACACGGAAATGTAATCTCGGAACGCATTAAAGATGAATTTTGTAAGAATGTTGCTTGTAAATTACGAAAATGATAGTAATTGTATTTAATAAAAGATAGTTAATTTCAATTTTGACTTAATTATTGTTAAATTTTGTCTTATTATTATAAACAGTTCAGACTATTTAAAAGTAAAACTCCAATCAAATTGGCAAAAAATTTGTATGGCAACTCTAAAAAGTACCTATTATGGCGGCAAGGCTCTTGCAAAGCTGGATGGTTAATATTAAATTACCTTGATTTTTTATTCCGCTTACTAGAACGCTTTATCAATAAATAAAATGTTGAACCGAAATTTTTTACAACTTTTGGTAACATGAAAAGTCCATATAACGCTTTTATGAACCTCTAAACTCACCGAAATCTATTACAACAAACAAATATTAGGATTGGCAAACGACAATATGACCGAGCTGTCAAATTTAGTTCCACAAATCGCCGTGGGACTTGTTTCGTGAAACAGACTCTACATATTTTTTATATAAATTTGGTTAGTTTCTGAACGAAGTCCTAACTGTCTATACTAAGTGTCAAACTGACATTGTCAAAATTATCACAACTTGGCTCATGTTGTGAAACTTATTTCGCAATTTTATTAAACATTTTGTAAATTCGTGTATTCAAATTTGGCTAAAGCTCAGTTAAAATCATAACAAATACGTCCAAAGAAGCTGTAGTTACACTTATTCACCATGCGGCTCGTAGATTCGTCGAAACTTTTAGAACTTCAAAACAGGCCGAAAAATATTCGAAATATTTGCATTGTGGCACACGTGGACCATGGAAAAACTACCTTGGCAGATTCCTTGATATCTAGCAATGGTATTATATCTCATCGAATGTCTGGTAAGCTTCGTTATATGGACAGCAGGCCCGATGAGCAAGAGCGAGGTATAACCATGAAAAGCAGCAGTATTGCGCTGTATCATTCGAGAAACCAAGAGGAATACTTGGTTAATCTCATAGATTCACCAGGGCACATCGATTTCTCAAGTGAAGTTTCAACAGCAGTAAGATTATGTGATGGAGCTATTGTTGTGGTAAGTTGTTTTGTTATTTGTGTTGCGACATTAGGTGGATTCTAGCTAGATCATTTATTATTGTTTATAATTCTGTGTTTAGTCAATATTTAATTGTTTAAAAAATGCGGCACTTTTATTGTTAAAACTATGATGTACAGAAATTATTACATGTAGATTAATTTAAAGATTGAGCTTAGTTAGAAATCTGTTCCCTTTCACAACTAATAATTAACAATAAGGCATAGCAGCAATAAGGTTTTCCTACTTTTGATATGGAAGTCCACTGCTTTTATTCTCTAGTAAGAGGCTGGAATCATCACTATTTGGAAGTTGTCATTCCATCAGACCAATTTTAATTTGAAAAATAACTATTTCAATATTGTTTCTTTCTATTAAACAATTACAGGTTGATGTTGTTGAGGGTGTTTGCCCACAAACAAGATTAGCACTGAAGCAAGCATATGCCGAAAATATTCAGGCGGTTCTAGTATTGAACAAAATTGATCGGTTAATTTTGGAAATGCAGTTTACACCATTGGATGCATATGTTCACTTGACACAAGTTTTGGAACAAGTTAATGCTGTGATGGGAGAGCTGTTTGCCACAGAGGTATTTGAAAATGAAGAGAACACCATTGATAAGCAGGTAAATTAGTGAAAATTTATTAACAGTTATTATAATGGTATACTTACATAGTTTTTAACTAATTATCACTATGTGGAATTAATTTCAAAGGTTAAAAGTTCCGAGTGATTCAAACATTTGTGTGCATGAACATGTTGTTGATTGATCTCTATGTAAATATGTATGTTTAAAAAATATGTATATAAAAAGTATTTATATGGTCACATGTAGCATGGGTAAACTCACAACACACATAGCATGTTTACTACTCACATAGCAGGCGATTGCTTAGTTTGGGACTAGAAGGCGCTGTGAGAATGACAGTGGATGTTTATTTATTGGGCTTACTCCAACTAGATGGACGGATCTCATCAAGTCCAACACGGAAAATAGTATTAACGAGTGCTCGCACTCCACCAAAAATAGATATGCATGGCAACACATTACGAGAGTGACCATACCACAAACACTGACCGAGACATAACCATGACCACTCTGACAATAGTGTACGGCTGAGAAGTTTATTAAGTACTTTATTCATTCATTCTTAAATCCAAAATTTTACATTACAGCAAGCAAAACCTCCTCTTAAAGAAGATAACAACTTCTATGATTGGACCTCAGCACTGGAGGATGCAGATGATTCAAATCTTTACTTTTCTCCTGAACAAGGAAATGTTGTGTTTGCCAGTGCCATTGATGGATGGGGATTTACAACTCACACATTTGCTAAACTGTTTTCTGATAAACTTGGTAAGTATTTTACAAAAAATACTCAAGCTAAGTATATTCACTTTAAAAAATACTTTGAAAATCACTTAAAAGTTATAAGGTAAAATAATATATAACAATTTAGAGAAAATTATAACATCAACCTTTTTGAGATTTAATTCTATGTTCAACACATATAATATGTATCTCTTGACATCATAATAATAAAAAATGATTGTCTTTTAAACTGTCTGTAAAAGTGTTAATAAAATTGACATGTTTATGGGCAGTATATGAGACACAATAATTTGGCTTTCAATTGCCGTTGTCTTTTTTCTTTTGTGATACTGTGTAACTCTTATAATCTTTACTTCCAATACCTACTGGAAATGCCTTAAAATACTTTTGTAATCAAACCAATTCATATCACTATTACAGGTGTAAAGGAAGAAATACTGAATAAAGTTTTGTGGGGAGATTTTTACTTAAATCCAAAAACAAAACGTTTTATGAAAGGTGCCCAGGAGAAGGCAAAAAGCCACTTTTTGTACAAGTTATATTAGATAATCTTTGGAACATTTATGAACAGTAGTATTAAGAAATGAAAAAGAAAAGTTCCAGTCATATGTGAGAAACTCGGGATTAAACTCACCACTCGCGATTTGCGGCATACTGATACCAGGATCCAACTCCAATCATTAATGATGCAGTGGCTGCCATTGTCGTTGACAGTATTGAATATGGTTTGTGCAAAACTACCTTCTCCTAAAGAAATATTACCAGAAAAAGTGGAGAAGCTCATGTGTTCAAGAATAAGAGAGTTTGACTCTTACCATCCTGATACACAAAAACTTAAGGGTGACTTCCTAGACTGTGATAGTAGTGATAATAAACCTTTAATTATTTTTATATCTAAAATGTTTGGCGTCGATAAGAGTGTTTTGCCAGCAAATAAGCCTAAAGTGCTTACGCCAGAAGAAATGGCTCGCAGACGCGAATTGGCCAGAAAAATTCGCGAAGAACAAAAACAGAATGCTTCAGAAGCTCCTTCTGATGTAAATGTAAAACCAGAATCTGATAAAAACCAAGAAACTGAAAGTACAGTTGAAGTGGCTGAAGATAAAGAAGAGCCAGCATTTATAGCATTTGCTAGAGTTTTTAGTGGTAAAGTGAAAGAAAGGTGATAGGTTTATGTTTTGGGACCAAAACATGACCCCTCTAAAGTACTTAGTCTTAAAGATTTCAAAATAGATCCAAATAAAAAGTTGAAAGATCTACAAAGCGACGAACATATTACAATTGCTGAGTAAGTATATTTAAATTATAAAATAGTGTTTTTATTCTTTGTGATGTCATTGTATTAAAAAAAAATCTTATTTTGCACAGGATTACATCGCTGTATATTTTAATGGGTAGAGAATTGGAAGAAATTGATGAGGCTGTAGCTGGTAACATAATTGGTATGTAAAATATCCATTATAAGTATATATGTTACTTCATTTGTCAATTTGTGCACATTTTATCATAGTGTCAAGCATAGTGTAAAACTTTATACAATTGATTTGATTTATTAATCTACTAAAATGCTAAGGTTATCAATGAACGCCATAATTTGTTTGATGATTATAATGTTAACCTATGATTAACTTGATTTGAACCCTTCTATATTCTATGGAGAATAAGGGATACTGCATCCAATTGTGACAAAACTATGACTTTACAAAAAATATATTAAAATAATTTTAATATTTTTATATATGTAATAAAAAAATATTCAATTCAATATTTCAGGTATAGGTGGGTTAGAAGACCATGTTCTTAAGACGGCTACATTAAGTAGCACAGTTGCGTGTCCAGCATTCAGCGAAATCCAGTATGCAGCGGTTCCCATTTTGAGAGTCGCCATAGAACCCACATATCCCTCCCAACTGCCTCAATTGGTAAAAGGTAAATAACTATTTCATTATTGTAAATTAATAACAATATAAGTTGCTTTGTTATATGCAGTGGTTTACATAGGGCATCACAGATTTAATGATCAAACACAAAACTTACCTGCAATTGACGTGAATTTTAAAATTTTAAAGTTCAATTGTTTATATTAAATTTGCTGTAAGCTTTAGAATATTAACAATAGTAATAATCTTTCTTCTTTTGCATGTTGTGTTTACCTTTAATGATTGCTACATTTAGAATTAAATTTATTGGTAAGTAGCTCAGTTCATATTTTGTAACAAAGACTTGTGAAGTGGCAGAAGTCAGGTAGTAATGAGCTAATTATTTGTATAAAATTTATTATAACAATACAGCATAAGCTGAAGTATTATTAATTATTTTCTGTTTTTTGAATTTCAGGACTCAAGTTGTTGAATCAGTCCGATTCGTGTGTACAAGTTTTGCTACAGAAACTGGCGAACATGTGCTAGTAACTGCAGGGGAAGTTCATCTTGAGAGATGTCTGGAGGACTTAAAGTAAGTTATATAAGCAGATAAGCGATTTACACTTATTGGGTCATTGTTATTTGTGGTAGTGATTAACTGGTTAATCAATTATTTTAAATAGTTATTGATAGTAAAAAAATAACATAGAACTGTTTAAGTCTTAATTGTAAACTACATTAGTTTGTCAAACAATGACAAACTAATGTAGACTCTATGCCATTGTTATAACAACTTCAACACCATGTTAAACATTATGCCAATCTATTTACATACTCATAGTTATGATAACGCAACATTGACAGCCAGTTGGCTAAATTTTAAAAGTAGTGTAGTAATTTTTGCTCTTTAGTGGAAAGCTAAAGACAAACCTACCCATTAACCCTGATGACGTACCTATCTTAATCTGCTTGTTTAAGTTTTTGTGTGTATTGTTCAATAAAATTTATTTAAATTAGAATCATGGACAAATTCATTTTAGACAATTCACTAAAAAAAATTGTATTTCATTTTACAGGAACCTGTACGCAAAGATACCAATTCTAGTTTCCGAACCAATAGTCCCATTCAAAGAGACCATAGTAGAACCCCCAAAAATCGATATGGCCAATGAAGAGATTGATAATCAAAACATAGATAAAGCAATAATACTCAAGAAGATCCTGTGATCACTGTTTTTACTAATAACAAACAGAGCAAAATTAGAATACGAGCCAGACCCATACCTGCAGAAATAACAAATCTCCTCGACAAATCTACAGATTTATTAAAAGCTATATCACAGCATATAAAAACTTTACAGGGCGTATCAAGAAATGATAACATAGAAAATAAGATAGACGAATTATACCTCAATGGAACAAAGTATAAGCTATCCGATAAAATGTTGAAATTAGTACAGAATTTCATAGATGAATTACAGGGTATTTGCTCGAAGTTAGGCCCTGAGTGGAAAGATGTGATCAATCAAATTTGGTCTGTAGGCCCCAGGAATTGTGGTCCTAATTTGCTTTTGAATCAGACAGCGGATTATATTACAAAATATTTGTATCACGACAAAGAGATCAAGGATGATCCCAGGTTTGAATATGAGAGCAGTTTTGTGAATGGTTTCCAACTGGCAACTTTGGCAGGCCCATTGTGCGAGGAACCTATGATGGGGGTGGCATTTTGCGTTGAAGAATGGACTTTGGATAAAAGTGAAGGGAAGATGCAACTCATACTTTTGGACCTTTGTCAGGTAATTATATTGTTTGACAAAAAACAAATTGGTATTTTAATCAAATTGTGGCTTATAGATTAGCGTAGCTTTAGGTTTATAGTTGAGTAACGTATCTATGTGTATATGACTATGTACATGCATATTATCAATCTTTTAAAAATATGTAATGATATATTTATTTAATACAATAGCACAGACCTTTCATATAACCTCAAACGAGTTGTTATTGCTTCAGTTTTACTGATGAGGCTGAAACTGGCAGACAAATTCTATTAGAAAAAACCCAATGGCCAGAGAAAAAGACTTGGTTCTAAAAGGGCTGTTTTTGTTTTTAACTGTTTTTGGCCTTCAATTTTTTTTTACATACTGCAGGATCAGAACACAACATTGCTTTGGAGAGTTTCAGGCCGTAAGCAACCACGCGGTCCTAGTGCGAATTAGTGGGTATTAACGAATAACATCTTGAGATAATAGCTGGGACCAACGAAGCACGGAGGGAAGGAATATTTATTGGTCACCTACTCTACGATTGTAATAGCTGCTTGACTTGTGCGACTGTCAACAGAACTATGCACGACACCATCGAGTCCTTTCTCTCTCTCTTCAGCAGTCCACTGCTGGACATAAGTCTCCCCCATTTGGCGCCAGATATCCCTGTCCACCGCTTTCCTATCCAGCCTCCATCTGCGACCATTCGCAATTCGTCAGACCATCGGGCCAAAGGGCGTCTTACGCTTGCCAAGACGCGGTAACTTTAGTTCGGTAACTTCAGTTCTTTTGCAGATACATAATTTCTGATCTCATCCCTAATCGATCCCTCAAGCTAGTGATTTTTTATTCTTTGTGCAGGTCAAATAATGTCGGCTGTTAAAGAAGGTTGCAGAAAAGCATTCCAGGCTCAGCCGCAGCGGTTAATGGCAGCCATGTACTCGTGTGACATCGTGGTGGATCAGAAAGTACTGGGTAAGTTTTCTGTAGTGTTCATAATTTTGGAACAAACATATTTGTGTTTTTATAGGTTTTAGCTTTTATGCGATAGAGTTAAAATAAAACAATCTTATAAGATTCCATTAGGTTTAATTTTCATAATTACAAATATTGTAATTAAAGACTACTATTTACAACGTAACTGTCTATGTATAAATATGGTTCTTAAATAAATACTGTATCAACTAAAATTAATTCTTATACACCTATAAATGCATCGAAAAATTACACAAATTCCACTGAATCACTTATCACATTGTTTCGTGTACATTCTTACATTATTAAATAGTTCATTCACATCTGAAAACAATCTTCATGTCTTGGTGGGGACATATTTGTTCGTGTTTTGCTTACGTAATTTTTCCGAATAAAAACTTAAAACTATAGTCATGGTTAAGTCTAAATGTCTGGCAAATAATATTTCTAAATTATAAAGAATTAATTGATATGTGAGTACATTATATATTATAGATTCTAAAATCGAACGAGTTATAGAGTGACGTAGTGACTTTCGAACTAGATATCTTTTAAATTACAATTTATCCGAATACATAGGTTAGTAAAATTGCTTCGACCTATCTGAAATGTTTATACTTCACTACTGTTTTATAACGCTTTCTCATAAATAATAAATAAATGCAGTTGTACTGAGTATTCATAAGGCAAAAAACTTTCATCATACTAAACGCAAGTTTAGAATGGGAAGACACCAAGGGAGCATTCGATCGACTATCGTTATGTCGAAAATGTAAGCGGAAGCGTTTCGATACGTATTTTAAAAATAATTAAGTCTGCGTTGGATTCAAAAAGGCATGACGGGCCTTTGTGGATCCAACATACTTTTTTAAGTCTACATCAGGTTTATTCTAGTCGATCCAATGTAACGATCGGGCTAGCTCTTTGACTTTGTACCATGGGAAAGGGGGGTATTCCGACGTCGCCCGCCTCGAGCGTGCGAGTCTGCTTCGCCTATTATAATAGCTTGGCTCGGAGTAGCTGTGGGAATGGTATCGGTTGTACACAGGCTTCTCGGGGTACGGGTGTGGTTGAGAATAGTCCACTTTGTAGGTACTCGTGGTGCTTTGAATGCCGCCATTGGAGAATCGATTCGTGTTGAAACCTGGGAAGTGAAATTGCATGTTTAGAGGTGCATTTTACACGTTTCTTTTATCTATTTTTTTCAACTCAATTATCGGTCGTTTATAGGCATCTTATCGAGATGGTGGTGCCTTCGTTTAAATTATATGGTGTTGGGTGCTACGATTTAAATAAAATTACAACCTTGGTTGAGATAGTTTTTTCCCTATCGGTGGATATTAAGGTACTTAATACCAAGTGCTAATATATAAACAACCTTCA